>PVLD010026154.1:0-22605 GCA_004027595.1 Dinomys branickii | reverse complement strand
CCTCTCTCCCTTCTTTCCTCCCTCCCTCCCTCTCTTCCTCCCTCGTGTCCTCTCCCCTTCTCACACTCCCTCTTTTCCTCCTTCTTTTGCTCCCTTCCTTCGTGTGTAAGTTAGTAAATAGTAAACTCCTACTATTCTCACTAGGGTCTTACCTTATCAGGAATTACTGTTTTGTGCCATTCTGTATCTATAGACTCCCAGGAGATTATCTGCTGCCCAGTTTTTACTGGACGCTTTTGACTTCCTCTATCTCATTTTGTCTAAAATGCTGTGGAAGAGTCTGACTCTAGAGTGTCTTCGTGCTGCCTTTGAATTTCTCTCACGCCTCTCTTCAAACACCAAATATATTTATAAAGTCACTTAACTAGAAATTGTAATATTACCTGAAATATAAAACAGCACTTAAAATCTATGTATTAATTTTAGTTTTACTTCTATAGACCAGATGTGGTGAGACAATCTAGTTGGTTGAGAAATAATGCATTTGGAAAACTTTGATCACTAAAAAATATATTAAAGCTGAGTATGCATAAGTATCTTAGTTGTAGAGCACATATTTAGAAAGCTTAATGGCCTGGGTTCAATCCCTGGAATACAAACCACTGTGTCCCCCACAGACCTCTAATAGTGGAACTAAGACGTGACTTTATAAATCATGGTCATCACCTCACTAGTCATTTCTTGCTCTCTTAATAATATGTAGATTTGCCTAAGCTAGGATTGGAAACATAGGTCTACTAATGGCAGATAAGGATTTTTCTTTGTTTATATTTTTTATGCAAGGGATAACCCAGGCCTGCTTGACCTGAGGAACAGCTGTGCCCATGGAAGCACAACCAGAGAAACCCACCCACTGACATACCCAGGCAGTTCTTCTCCTAGATTCTGCATCCTGGTCATGTCAAAAGAATTCAAATTGTTCCATGTGTATTGTCAGGTCCTACTGTAATATAGAACTTAATGGCAAAAGAAATCACAGAACTTACAAAAGCACATGGAAATTAAATACTACATGCTAATCAGTAGGTCAGAGAAGAAGTCAAAGGATAAATACATTTCTAGAATTCAGTGAAAACACCAGTAACTCATGAGATACAATGAAAACAGCCCTAAGAGGGGCATTTATAGCTGTGAATGCTCATACTGGAAAGACAGAGCAAGCCCAGACCAGCAGCCTAATTACATACCTCATGGTGCTACAAAAATAGAAAAGAACAGTCCAAATCTAAAGTGAGTAGAATGAAGAAAATTAGAAAGGTTGAAACAGAAATCCAAGAAACAGGGACTAAAACAGCAGTGCAAAGAATCGTTACATTGGAGAGCTGGTCCTTTGAAAGAAAAAAAAAAAAGATAAACCATTAGCCAATATTATAAAAAAATGACAGAAATGGTCCAAATGAATGAAATTAGAAATAAAATCGGTGAGATAACAGAGGATATCCATAAAAATGAGGTGAATATTACCAACTGCTTCACAAACCCATACAACAATCAATTGGAGAACTCAGAAGAAATAGATAGACTCCTAGATACATTTAAATTACCAGAACTGAAAGAAGATGTAAAACCTCTAAGTAAATAACAGGCATTGAAATAGAAGTATAAAAAAAAACCCTACCAAGTAAGAAAAAAACCAAAACAAAACAAACAAAGGAAACACCTTAAGTTTTAATGGATTCACTAGTGAAATCTGTAGGAATTTTAGGACAGATCTAAAGCCAATAATCCTCTAACTATCAATGAAATAAGAAGAGAAAGAGTACTCTCAAAGTTATCCTTAGATACTAGTATTATCCTATTTCCAAAATTATATGATGTAAGAATCCAGCAAAAAAGAGAATTCTAGGCCAATAACTTTTGAGATCACAGATACAAAATCTTCAACAAGATACTGGGCAACAGAATGTAAGAAATCACCAAAAGGATCATATATTATGTGCCAGCAGGCTTTATCCCAAGTGTGTAAGAATGGCTCAACCTACATAAATCAGTACATGTAATAGATTACATAAAGAGAAGTAAGGGTAAAAGTCACAGGATCATCTCAATAGATGCAAAAAAATCACATTTGATAAGATCTAACATTCCCATGATAAAAATTATCCATGACAAATCTCTTGCCAACATCATTTAAAGAGGGAAGAATGAAAACTTTTGCTCTAAAATCAGAAGTAAGATAAAGATGTCCACTATAGTCACTCCTGTCCATCACAGTCCTTAAAACATTAGCCAGAGCAATCAGGAAAGAGAAAGAAATGAAAAGGGTGTGTATAGGATACAAAAACAAATTGTCATTTTTTTGGCAGATGAAATGATCCTCTGCACAGAAGAACATCCAAATCCCACCAAATTAGTCCCAGAATTAATAACCAAATTTGGCAATGTAGTGGGATAAAAATTCCACACACAGAATTAATAGCATTCTCGCCCATTAGAAATGAACTCACTGAGAAAGAAATTAGGATAAAAGTACCATTCATAATAGCATCAACAAAAATTAAATACTTAAGCTTTAATCTGGTCAAGGAAATGAAAGACCTGTATGATAAAACCATATCTCACTGAAAATGGAGGGCAAAGAGCACATTAGAAAATGGAAAGGCAGCCTCTGTTCTTGGAGAGGCAGAAGTAGTATAGTCAAAATGGC
Source organism: Dinomys branickii (assembly GCA_004027595.1). NCBI lineage: Eukaryota > Metazoa > Chordata > Mammalia > Rodentia > Dinomyidae > Dinomys > Dinomys branickii. Next base: position 19,958 of record PVLD010026154.1, on the reverse strand, counting down.
CATACTTTCAAAACTGGTGTATAGATTTAATGCAATCTCAATCAAAATACCAATAGCATTCCTCACAGATCTGGGGAAAATAATCCTAAAATTCATATGGAAGCAGAAGTGACACAGAACAGCAAAAGCAACGCTGTGTGACCACAGCAAAACAGGATACACTTTGAAGTTGTATTACAAACCTACAGTGATACAAATAGCATGGTGGTGGGGCAAAACAGACATGAACCAATAGAACAGAAGAGGAAGCTGAGCTGAGGCCAGGCACATTTACCTATTTAATTTTTCACAAAAATTCCACAATGAGACGTTGGAGTAGGTAGCCTTTTTAATATATTTTGATGGGAAACTGGATATTCACACACAGAAGATTGAATCTAGACCTATATTTCTCAGCATGTAAAACACTAAAACCAAAATGGATCATATTAGTCAATGTTAAAACAGAAACACTTAATCTGCTGGAAGATAAAATAGGTAAATCTCTTGAAGACATAGGTGTAAGAAGGACTTTCTGAGCAGAACTCCAAAGGGACCATAAATATAAACAATATCATCACTAAACAGGATCATATCAAGTTAAAAAGGAAACAAGCAAAAAAGTGAAGAGTTAATTTACAGAATGTGAAAAAAATTGCCAGCTATATTTTGGGCAGAGAGTAACATCTATGATATATAAAGAAATAAGATAAATTAGACTACTCCAAACAAAAGGCCAAATCAAAAAAAGGTCCATAAATAAATAACGGGTACTCCACAGAGGAAATACAAATGGTTGATAAATACATGGAAAGATGTTCAACATTGCTGGACATAGAATAATTCAAATTAAAGCAAAATTTAGATTCCATTTATGCCAGAGAGAATCACTATCTTCATGAAATCAAATAATAACAAATGCTGATGAGGTAACAGGCACAAAAGAATGCCTCTGTATTGCTTGTGGGAATGTAAACTAGTATAATAACTATAGAAATTAGCATGGAACTTCCTTAGATACTAAAACTAAGAATTTCATTTGGAAAAGCTATTCCTCTTGTAAGTATCTTCCTACAAGAGAGCAAAAGACATTCTATTTCAGCGAAACATGCATACGCATGTTTATAGCAACACAATTCATAATAGCTACATCTCAGAAGCAGCCTGTAAGTCCACCAACAAATGAATGGAAGAAAACAATGTCATATTTGTACACAAGGGAGTACTAGTCTGCCATAAAGTAGGATAAACTTGTGTTATTCGTAGGAAAATAGGTGTGTTTTGGAATCATAATGTTAAGCCAAATAAATAAGAAGCACAGCTTACACACCATGTGGCTCCTGTTATATGAGAAGCCCAAAATATATAGAAAGAACAAAATATTAAAAAGATAATAGGAACCAGAAAAATCTATTTTGAATGAGAAGGGGAACAGGAGATGAAAAGGGTGGTCAGGAAGAGAGTGACAGGGCATGAAAAAGAATGAAAATGTTTTATGTCCATGCAACAGTTTTACACAATAAATGACATAATTTTGTACTGCAAACTTATACTAATAAAATTTCTAAACAAAGCATTTCATCAAATATTGTTTTCTTTAGAAGTATTAAAATATTGATCCTTAAACTTGTCTTAAATTTTATTTCCTATAATTATTTTTATCTTTGGATAATTTTATTTTGATGGATTTAATAAGTGTCTAACCCTGAAGCCAAATAGTATGTCTTCAATTTATGGTAAACAGCAGCTTTGTTATCCACACTAACTTACATGGGTTTTGCATAAACTGAAACAATCATATGCACATAGAGCAGGAAAAAAAGAAATATTCAAATGCTAAGAGTGAAGCCAAAGCAGAAACTTTGAGAGCTACGGAAGGAGGGGCCTTAGTTCATTAGAGACAGTCAGTAAACTGAATATAAAAATCATTTAGTAGGGGCTGGGGGTATAGCTCGTGGCATAAGCACTTGCCTGGCAAGGGCAAGGTCCTGAGTTCGATCCCCGGTACTGGAAAAAAAAAATCATTTAGGAATGAAATAAACTTAATATATATGATTTTAAGTGTAAGAGAAAATGAAAAAGATGCAGGTTACCTATTCTTTTAAGAGTATGAAAGAAATTAACTTTATGCCGGCTTTTCTCTTTCTTCCATCTGGCTGAGCTTATCTAAGACACATTTAACTTTTTAAAAAAAGAGATTTTTATGTATCCTTTGGGCAGGACTATTCAGTTAATATGCCTGAAAAATAGTATTTCCCTCTCCTGGAGATAAATGAAAGCTTCTAATGTTTTTTCCCTGGTATGTGACTCTTACTGGCTCAGACTACTCTAAAATTAATGCTCTCGATGAACCAACACAAGAGGCCATCATTTCTTGTTTCTGTGCTTCCTTATATATGTACGATATAATAATTTCTTCAGTGTAAACCTTCTAAGGAGCATGCGACCCTTTGTAAGTATATTTTCCAGAATGAGACAAAAAAGAATTTTCTTTACCAGATGAAGAAGAGTGGTGCCTTAAGTTGAATGAGAAATTCTTGGGCGCATATCAGATTGGTGTCACGATGAAGACTATTCATGTCGGTCATATCAGGAATTGGAATATTTCCATGTAGCCATTGCAGTGTTTATGTTGCCTGTTTTCCATAAATGTCTTCTGTCCAACGAGCTCTGTGGAATAAAATCATTGCTTTTATATACTGAGGAACTATTTAACTGACAATGGGCTATCTAGAAGTTAGAAGTTTGCAGTCAGTTTCCGAACCGCAAAAGTCATAATCCCAGGAAGAGGCTAAATATAGTGGTAGGGTTGATAACATAGCAGGGTGGATGAGCATGTAGTATTCCAATCATTTCTCAATTATAATATATTTAAATGCAATTCTATATCAACCAACATGATGACAAATCGTGGTGCTATAATTTATGTTCACTGATTTAGAACCATACATTTCAGCAAATTCATTTACAGTATCAGTTTGACTTAAAATAATCTGCCACAAAGTACAATCAGCCCAATAATCATGTGTGTAGAGGTTACTCCACAGAGCCCTGAATATTGGCTCATTACTTATACAGAGAATTGAGAGATGGAGAAATGATTACCCCTCAACAGAACTCTTTTATTTCATTAATTTAAGGTACCATTAAACATAATTTCATAAGTAGTGATTTGCCAAATGCTTTTATTGGAATAGTTGATTCATTACTTATTTTGAGCACTAATTTTTATGTTATTTTAAAGATGAATACAAGTTTTGAAATAGGGCATACTGAAGGAATTTTAAAGTACATTAAATAGTTTTATAATCATTTTAATTGTTTTATTTAATATTTGGAGCATTTAAAGTATGGGGTTACTTTGTGTGGGATGTCTAACTAACCTGTAACTTAAAAATCAAAATATGAAATGCAAAGTCATTAGTACATAAAACACATTTGGGTTTTTATGATTTCTAATTCCATTTATCCTTCTTTCCAAAGTAAGATTTATTGTAGAAAAGTTCTTCCAAGTCAGTTTTCAGTACTAGTATTTAAAATCCATTCTTGTACAAATAAAAGATTTTAAATAATTTGTATAAGATGTAGCATCTCTAGCACACCTACACAATCACTCTTTAATACAAATGATAAGAGACGCATTGTCTAACCTTCCCTACAATGAAAAACACCCTACTGCATTCTTGCAGTTTGTATAAATTCATACATAAAAATCTTCTGTGCATTGTATGAAAAGAAGAATGTTTTGTGTTAATTTTTACCTTGAAAAAACAGAACGGGAAATGCGGAAGTTCTGTCCAGAGTTATGTATGACATGGATATGCAGAGATAAGGGACTTTTGGAGCCACAAGCGCAAATCCTCCTGGAAGCATGGTTGGAGATGGAGAGATAACCTATGAGGCCACAACTCCATGTAGGATCAAAATACCTTGCCTCAAAGAATGTATGCTGTGGTTCTGCTCCTCCTCACACTCCAATTTACTACTTAGATTGGCCCTAAACTCAGTCATGTGACCGTTCAGGCTGCTCTTCCCCTGTCCTTTCCCTTCTCCCTACATGAATTCCTGCATGAACATCCTTCTTTTGTCCTTAATCCTTTCTGATTCTGTCAATAAAAACCCATGGAAGTTTCAGTCTGGGGCTAATTTTTCCGGAGACTCTCTCCTGCTGACATGGATTGCTGCAGTAATCTCTAATCCTTTGCACTACGCTGTCACCATGAATTGTGACAATGGGATATATTTAAAAACTTCAGCTAATGATCTTTGAGGGATACATAGGTAATTGATTGAGGAAATTTTTGGTCTTTTCACCCTTTAGAGTATTTAAATAGCACTGGGAATACTTTTTAAATGTACAAAAGCGTCTGTATCTAAGGTTATTTTCCAAAATGGAAAGTTCTTAATAAAAATAACCCATGAATAAACCCAGGGTATAGGTAGAAGAGTCTGGGAAGTTGAAGATGAATACAAATTTGAGTATAGATATAAACAGTGGATGAAATTTAAATAGGATTAAATATTAGGTTGAAACACAACTACTGGAAAACATGGGCTATGCTAAATTCTCTAAGCAACAGTTTGTGACAATATGTACACAGTGCTGCCGTAAAGAAAATGTGGTATTTATACACAGTGGAGTTTTATTCTGCCATAAGGATAGATAAACTAGTAGAAAAATGGTAGCGCCTTGAGACTGTACTGTTAAATGCAATAAATCAGACATGGAAGCTTGTTGGTGCCTGGTTTCTTTTATAAGAAACTCAGAGTATAAAAATGAGCAAATTAAAAGAAAGATAATAGGAAATAGTGAGATAGGTCGTTCTCAAATGGAGAGGTGATGAAGGGATGAAGGACGAGGAGTGGGAGGGGGAAAGGGAGGAAAGAGGACTTAAAGTGTGTTATGTGCACCACCCACTCCACACAAGGAATGTGAACAGTATGTGCTATAAACATGCACTCATAGAAATAAATAAATAACTTAATTAATTAATTTTGGTGCTGAGCAGGGAAGCTTACCTGAACCTTGAGGCTCACAGATTTATGAAGTACCTCATTCATTGACTTTAGCAGCAGAGACTTCAGAACTCAGAGGTCAAACCGTTCAAGAGTGCCCCAAAGTCTCATAAGTCAGTGAGTTAAGGATGGATATTTTGGCTGAAATAAATCAGTACAAAGTTATATTATTGTTGAAGACCTATGGCCCAACTGAACATAAGCAGACTATAGCAAGAGTGGAGAAATTGAATAACGCAGAAGATGACGCAAATGACCTGGCTCCCAGTGCTTTTTTCTAAAGGAGAAGAAACACAATAAAGATAAATGCATGAATTTTTTGTAGCTGGAGATATAAACTCATGTACTTAAAATAAGTATATCAGTTTTAAGATAAAAGTGATTCAATTCTGGTAGCAAAGGTGTGTGACTACAGGATTTTCAAAGATGAGCCCATGTTAGCTATCATTGCACCTTCCCGCTGCCCATGATGTCTGCTGTCACAGATTTCTCTAACTTTTTTTTCTGCATCATATCTCCCTTTTAAAGAAACTCTTTGTATCTTAGTTGGGAGATAAGTTTCACCTTCAAAATACAGCCAAGGATCTCAGGATGTGGCTCAGTTGTAGATTTGATTGCTAAAAAAAGAAAACCTAGAATAAAACATAAAAAGAAATGTGGCCAGGGAATACAGAAAATATTTAGACTTAAATAATTGCTTCTAGAGGTATTTTTGAACATTGAACAAAAGGTATAGAGGAGTTTTCTGTATTTTTCCCGTCTCTCTGGCCTGTTACCAGCCTGCTATGGATGTTGTGGGTTTCCAAATTCCTTCTCCAAATTTCTTTGTTTTAAGGCAGGCAGGCAGGTTTTGGCACTTGCCACCCACAATATTGGCTACTGATGTGTTTAGTTCTGGACAGCATTCAGGAAGGAGAGGTTACATGGTCCTAAGGCCTGGACAAACTGGTGTGATTTAAACCTGATCCAGATGCTATATTATAAGAACAGCACGAATACCTGGATTATGTTAGCAGTTACTCTGGACTTGAGCTTGTGTCAATATAACTGAGTCAACAGAAAACTGTTCTGGTAAAAAATTTTGAGCTAAAATATACCTAGCAAATATGTAATATTATTTTCTGCCTTAATCACTTTGCTGTTCCTGGAGTGAAATACCTGACATCCAAAATTCCAAAAGGGAGAGGTTTCTATGGGCTCAGTGTCAGGATTTGCCATGGTCGCCAGCCTTAAACCCAGAAATGGCATGGTGGAAGGGTCTGCGAAGGAGGAATCTGCTCATATCATGGCGGTTAGGGAGCAAAGAGAGCAGTGAGGAATGGGGAAGGGAGATACATCCTTCAAGGTTATGCTGGAAGATACACCCTTCTAGGTCCACTTTCCAGGTCCTGGTTCTCAGAAGCAAGTCAGCTATACCATTCCCCTGCTCCAATCCCCTTCCAAAAACAGAACTGAGCTTGTGAGCATATACAGCATTGTGAATGTTTCTGTTAAAATCCTAACACCCAGAGTGATAGTATTACAGGTGGGGGTCTTTCAGGAGGTAATTAGGTCATGTGGGAAAAGCCTACTTGAATGATATTTGTGCTCTTACAAAAGAGGCCATGGAAAGCTATCTTCCCACCTTCTACTCTGTGAGAACACAGCAGAGGTTGGCAACTTGCTGCCTGGAGGAGTAGACTCACCAGAAATTCACCATAGTGGCAACCCGATCTTGAAATGCTTAGCTATGTTTCCCACATCTGTGAGAAATACAGATCTCCAGTTTAAGGCATTTTTCTTATAGTATCTTGAATTAAGACAGTAAACAAACACACCAGTCACTCAAAGGGAGAGAGCTCAAAACTCTAGAGTTATCGATGACACTAAAGCTGTGACTTACCTGGCAGTGTTTTCCAGTCTTGGAAGCAAAAGGCTGGTATTCTAACAGACACTTGTTGAAGTGGAGGTAGCCTCAAATGGCTAGAAGTTCATGAAAAGGTGGGGAAATAAACAAAAAATATATCCACCAAACTACAAAAAGAGATAAGAGATCCTAGATATTTCAGCTTGAACTTCAGAGAAGGGAAAAATGACTGCTGTAAACATTTCTCACCACAGATAAGTCTTCATGTGACCTATACTCTGGTTTCTCTTCAGATCGTATAAATCTTTCGCCTTTTTCATGTGACCTGAGCTGTTTACGTTTTCAGGGCTGTAGGATGGTAATGTGGAAAAATTGCACTGCAAAGGTATGCCAGACATATAGCACAATTGATCTCCTTTCTCTGATGTATTTGGTGTGTCTTTCTAATTAAACTGTCATCTACTTAAAAGCAAGGACAATGTCTTATTTTTCTCTTCCCTCTATCAAAACTTCCAAGTCATCAGTAATAGGGACTCATGAATATTTGCCAAGTGAGACCTTGAATGGAATAATTTAATTATTGGGTATTTGTCAAACTTTTCAGTAGAAGACTGGTTCCGAGTTCAAAGGATCAAAACTTGGATATGTATGAGATGATTATTCTTTTTGAAAGGACACACAGCAGGCACAGAATAAAATTGAGTAATTCTGTTAAGAATGAGAAATATCTTTTTCTGAGGATAAGTGATCTATCTCTTCTTCTAAATACTTTGTCTCCTCCATTTTAAGAAGTACCATAGTTTCTTATGAAGTTCAACAGTGATGTTATTTTTCAAGTTATCATTGGATAATTGTTTGCCATTAAACTGTACAAAAATCTACATTTTACGTTGCTGACTGTGACAATTAGTTGGCAGTTTTTCTTTTTTATATATAAATATAGGTATGAGCATCTTTCAACCTTTTTTTTGAGACAGGGTGTCATTATATAGTTCAGGCTGGACTTGAACTCACTGTGTAGTCTAGGCTGTCCTCAAACTCCTAGCAGTCCTACTGCCTCAGCTTCTCAAGTGCTGAGATGACAGGGGCAAGCCACCACGCCCAGTCTCTTTCAACTTCATGAAATGCTTTATTTGGTATCAGTATATTAAAAATTAAAGAAGTGTACTTATAAAATAAGCTCGGGATAAAGAATATTGTTTATCAATATGACAAATGCATACCATATTATATATTTCCCAAGAAATTTACAGATGCCATAAAATGGGTAATTTATCAATATGTAATGTTGTGTGCATTTTGTAGGTAATAAATTGATACACAGAAAATTCAAAAACACATGTAGGGTTTGAATTAAATCTCAGAGTCTAGAACTGTATGTATCATAGAATCATAGGAGAAAATGGTAGTTAGAAGGGGCTAAATTTAGTAAAAAGGACCAGGGAACGATTGGGGGGATGTTGGGCAAAGGGTAAATAATTTCAGTTAGCAGAAACAAGTTTGAGAGATCTATTGACTATGGTTAATGATGCATCTAACACTTGTGTGAATCGCTAAGGGTAGATTTTTAGTATTCTTGCTACAAATAAATGTAAGGATGTAGGTAATGTACAATGAATTAGCTTGTAAAACTATTCCATAACCTATATATTTCAAAATATGTTGTATGACATAAATATATAGAATTTTAATTGCCTGTTAAACGTAATGAGACATCTAGAATGAATATACTATTTGTAGGCATAATTAATGCCTTCAAAAACATGGACTCGATTTAAATTTTCTTCCAAGTTGGGTGACAGAAACTACCTTCCTGTTTTTCACCAAAGGGAAATAAAAGTGTACTTGGTTATCATTTACAAAGCAAATGACTTCTGTTTGGATTTTAGGAATATTTGGCATAGACTTTGTAATTTACTCAGAGGACAGACTATCGCTATTCTGAAATTGTTTATTCCCCCCATGCTGTTTGGTTTTGATTGACTTCTGCTAATGGCTCATGGCTATAAACTTCTCTGGGTGTTTCCCTCAGACATGCACATGCAAAACCTTTCCTGATACTCAGACTTTACAATTATCCAGTTTCTGCCGTGCCTCTCTCTACCCTCAGCATCATTTCTTCCTTGCTTATCTTTCTTTCTGTCTCTACGTGTCTCCAAAACTTGTCTTAATTGTACATTTCTGCCTCTGCCTCTGCCTCTGTCTCTGCCTCTGTCTCTGCCTCTGCCTCTGTTTCTCTCTGTTTCTCTGCTTGTCTCTGACTCTGTCTCTCTCGCTCTCTTTGTCTGGTTGGGCTGATAAAATAAGAAGACAGTGAGCAGACACAGAAGACAAAGACAGAACATGTGGTTTCTTACTATCTACTGCTTCATCTATGATGGCGCTACCACTGAATCTTGCATGACTTTTTGAGCTCTGATCAAATTTTGCCAACTTGAATATAACTAATCTTCTTTTGTTGCTTTATATCTAACCTAATTAATATTGCTAATAATTCCCCAGATATCATTTATGTTCAAGGTGGACACTTTTAGTTTGTTGTGTCTTTAGTAGGAATGCTTCCGCATGGAGGTGTATGTTTTTGAAGCTGTGTTTAGCATGTTGATTACTATTTACCTATATGTTTTAAAAGGATGAACTGAAATCTGGTAGAATCATACTTTTTGTATTGATTAGTAGTGTGTGGACAGATTTCCCGCACTCTTTTGCATTTGACTTTTTGGGTGAATATAATAAAATAACCCTATAAATTATGTGTCTTGCATTAAATGTTTTCCCTTGTAAATTCTGACTAGAAAAGTATTTCATGAACTTCTTAACTAAAGAAGAAGAAGGAGGTTAAACAATCCCTGACAAAATGTACCTATTAAGTAGCAGATATAGACCTCTAGGGCAGCTTTCTGTATCTCTTTGATGTATAGTTTTCATGCAATATTGCTTCATATTTGTTTAGCTGAACAGGCTTATGGTGACTTAGATAGTGATGGGACGGGATCAATTTGAAGAGTTGTAGTTTATTATCAGTATGTGACACTGAAAATTACCCATGCTTCCTAACTCGTAAGATTCTAAGTAACCATATGTGATCACAAGATTTTCTAATATATCTCATATACTTTTATCATTCAGAAAATACTGAGTAATCCCTAATTAAACACTAAGTAAATGCCTCTGTAAAATGATTTCTCTTATATAACTCCCAGTAACTGACGAGATCGGGCGCGTTCAGGGTGGTATGGCCGTAGACAACTCCCAGTAACTGAAAATAACTTCAGTTGTTACATTTTTTTTCACTAGAATGGCACATCCAGATCCACTGTAAATATATACAAGGTACTTATCAAGGACATAATATACTAGACAAGTCCAAACTCTTCAGTTTCTTAACTTTTAAGATACATAATTACTCCACTATGAAGACCTAAATGGGGATTGTCACTTTTGTAATTAATTCTTTTTGTTTCATCCTTCTCACTAATTGAAAATAGGCTTTCAATATAGAATGCTTTGAAATTGGATGAGGAGGCAGAATTGGAAATGAACTTAATTAACTACAAACTGTCCAAATCAATCAGAGTTTGACAGTGCCTTGGTAACACACAGAGTTCATAATTTACTTGGGATCTGCTATACTGCATATTCCCATAAATTGAACAGAAGCCATGCTCACTGTGCACAAAATTTAGTGCCAGGCTATGAAGTTGCACTGGGAGAAAATTGTTATTTCAACACATGCGCTATTTTGGACAGATAGAGTTTATATTTTAATTTAGGCAACTAATGAACTTCTGAAAGTAACTGCTTTGCTTTTTGCCCCAAGCCCAATACAATTTGTCATAGACTTAAAAAAAAAAAAGTCCAGATCTGGGACATAGCTCAGTGGTACAGTGCCTGCCTGGCAAGCACAAGGTCCTGAGTTTGATTCCCAGTACCAAAGAAAAAAAGGTTGTTTCCAAACATTTAAGTGTTATGCAAGAACAGTAAGGTCTACATGTTGTATTATATAGTATCTGAGAGTCAGTCTTTGCTTATACTAAATATCTTAAATTATAAAGAAAAGTGTCTGTTATGAAATTCTATGATCTTCCTCTTTATATAACGAAATAGTTTTCTAAACATGCCAAAAAGGAATAAAATATTTATTGATCATTAAGTGGAATAATCTCAGTCATTGGTATCTTGTGGACTATTTTATATTAATGGTTTTAATATATATACATATTTTCATTAATAGGAAAAATGTTATGCGTATCTGCATCGATTTATTCTTTTTGGGAGCGTAGCTGATGAAGGTGTTCCAGAACAACTGGGCCCTGGGAAGGCAAGCAGCCCACCAAGTCTGGGGCACCAAGGGAGCAGAGACAGGCTTCAGGAGGCAAAGCCAAATTTACTAGAGATTTACCGACAGAAGCGTGCTCTTCCACACCAGTGAGGCCGCTTTTGGTCAGAAGGAAGGGCATATACATGGAAGAGGACTAAAGGGACTTTATTACACGTGGAACTTACTTGGCTTATCACAAGCTAATTTTAAAGAGTCAAGCACATCAGGACTGAGTTGTAAAGCTTCACATAACATTCTAGTGGTTTAGTCTATTTATAATCTGCTGGGAAACTTGGCAGGATAAACAATCCAGGGTTACTCCGGGGCAGTCATGGCAGTTACAGCTCAAGACGCCTCCAGTCATGTCAAGCTGAATCCGTATAGAAAGCCGTGACATGTTGCCAGCTAGACCATATTATGGAAGCGTTTTCGGTTAGAGGGGTGTGTGGATCATACTGTGCAGTCAGTTTGCACGTGCAGTCATCCTAAGCCTATATTCAGTTACTTATATTTTTTAGATACTTAAGAAATATAGACACCCTATTATCATCAACTTAACATACAAATGTGTAGAAGAGAGAGGAGGTAATATTTACTGTGTGCCTTTAATATTCAGGCCATAAAATCCTACAGTGTTATTACTGCTTTTGATTCCTATGCAAGAAGTGCGCTGCACATATCCCATGAGTTATGGTAAAATTTCAAGCAGCAGCAAATCAGTCACATTTCATAAATGCTTAGCTCATATCAGTGCACATGTTTAAAAGTTTTAAATAAAGTTATTGTGGTCAAGATACTGTTTCCTCATTTTTAGTATAAAGTATTCTGACTGAAACTATGATCTGCTAATAATCAAGTACATAAAGCATGCCAGTTGTAGTGGTTGATTGAGCGTGTCACCTTGAGATGTTTAAAACCTTAACTAAGTCAGCTCAGCAATTCTACATCCTCCACCTTAAATTATCTGCATGGCCAATGTGAAGGGGAAATGAGGAAGGACAGATGTGCTTCTGGTCTTTGGAGGAGCTCCAGTCTTTGCCTTCAGCTTGGACATCACCTCCTGCATTCTAGCGCAGACTCTCTGGCTTCAGCCTGGGATTCTTCAGCCTTCTGGCATAGACTCATCAGCCTTCCACTGCAGACCCGTCGGCCTCCTGATACGGACTTGCCCGGAGCACTGCAGGGACCTCCAGACCTTGGACTGAAACCTTCAGCCTCCAGTGGGCAGACACCTTCTGCACCTTTCCTCATTCCGTTCTGTGGGTGACTGTTGTAAGCCAATCACGTGATTTTTTATTCATTAGTATATCTCGTGTTATATCTGTTTCTCTAGTCAAACACTGTCTGATACATATTTTTGTACTGGGAGTGATAGCATTACTGTGACATTTCCTGGCCATGTGGTTTAAGAGCCTTGGTAATTAATTTGGAAAGGTTTTGAGGGCCTGGCTGAAGAGCGCAGTGCCCTGTATGTGTACACTGTATGGGAGACTCTGGTCAGAGCCTGGAGAATCAGTGTGGTGCTGGAAATGCTTCCAGTCAGGGTGAGGCTCAGGAGGTGAAGGGCTGCATTGGCTGCTGGATCCCAGCTGGTGTATGCTGTGCTTTGACAAGAAGGTGCTCTGCATTTTGCTTGTGTTTAGAGATAGTGCAGGGGTGGCAGAAAGATTTTAGTGCAGTGTACCATTGGGGCAGTGGCATGGTACTGCTGAGAGCCTTTGGCCTGATCTATGTTGGAAATTAAGTGTAGAGAGCTGGCAGGGAGATTTGAAGCATTTGGCCAAAGGAAAGGCTCCACTGGAGTTGTGGATTGCAGGGATGAAACTGAGGAGAACGTGGCTGTTGAGAAAGAACAGGACAATAAAAACATGACCTAAAGCCTTTCACCAGAAGGGAACGGTGTATTTGAAATGCTTCTTAGTGTTGCTGTGCCCTGTTGTTAAAAGTTAATGGGAAGCAAGCATTGTAATTAAAGTACCTCTTTCAATGTGACTTTAATGTAGTTTTTAGATATATATTTTTGATCAGTTTAATTAGTCAAAATATTGTGGTTTTAGTTTTGAATTTTGATCATCCTTTCAATATTTTGCTTTTGTCACAGAAATGAATGCCATAAGAATTGTATACACGCAATTGTTGTTTTAATGTAAATCTGAATAGACCAAGACATGTTAAATTTGTGGTCTTTTTATACAATGGAGTACTACTCAACTGTAAAGAAGAGTAAACTTAAGAAAGTAGGTAAATGAATGTAACTTGGGATCATAACCATAAGTGAAATAAATCATTCTCCCATGTGTAAACATCATATTGTCTCCTTAGTGTAAGAAACTGAAAGTAAAATAAGGTCCAAAATGTAAACCATGCCACTGGAGACTATGATTTAAAGAAATGTGTCTCGTTATCAAATGGTATATTGTGGTGGATTAACTACTGGTCAACTTGTACCATCCAGGTGAGCTGAATCAGCATGGTGCTGGGCGTGGAAGGACCACCTGAGGGTTGTTGCTCACAGTGTGAAGGGAGCAGTAGAGGAAAAGAGTGTGCTTGGACCCTTCTGGAGAAGTCTGTCGTGCAGGCTTTCCTGGTGTGAACTCAGCTGCTTTCATCTTCACCCAAGCTTGGCTTCGTGCTGCTACTGGGATGGCTACAGTTCCTTTCAGGGATGCCCAGGACCCCACTTTGAACAGCACTTCATGGCTCCAGTATGGATCCCTAAGCCTGCTGGCACAGATCCTTTGTCCTGCTGGCACAGACTCTCTGGCTTCCACCATTGACTTTTGGGCCTTCCCAGAGCAGATCCCTGGTACAGTCTTGCACAAGACACTACTGTGGGATCCAGGCCCTCAGCTGGATTCTTGGGGTCTCTATTGTGTGGACAGATCTCCCACACTCAAAGTAGTTGCTCAGATTATAAGATATACACATGCAAAACTGATCAGGCAATACAAACAAACCATTCTTTTAATGAACAAATAGAAATTAGTAGTACAGCTATCTTAATTGTCATATACATATGCTTTTCCTTTTTTCTTCCTACTTTTCTCTTTTCCCCCACCCCAGTCTCTCTTTCTTTTTGAACAGTTTCTTTGCATTTCCTAATATCTTTTTTCCATTTTGGATTGTATTTACTCTTTTAGCTTCTTACACTATGGAGACAATATGATATTTACAAATGAGAGAATGATTTATTTTACTTATGAGTATGGTCTCAAGTTGCATCCATTTATGTACAAATGTCTCACGCTTACTCTTCCTTATAGCTGAGTAGTACTCCATGGTATAAAAAGACCACATCTTTTTAATCCACTGCTCCAGTGATGGGCATTTGTGTTGTTTCCAAGATTTAGCTATCACAAATTGTGCTGCTATAAACACTGGTGCTTATATATTGCTGTGATATGATGTTTTTAATTCTTAAGGGAAAATACCCAGAAGGGAAATAGCTGGGTCAAATGACACCTTTAATCTGAGTTTTTTGAGGAATCTTCAGACTGATTTCCACAATGTTTTTACCAGTCTACACTCTTATCAACGGTGGAGAAGGGTTTCTTTTTCCCTAAAGCCATTCCAGCATTTGTTATTGTTCAATTTCTGCATGATAGCCATTCTTCCTGGGGTGAAATGGAATCTTAATGTTTTAGTTTGCACCTCTCAAATGACCCATGATGTTAAATGTTTTTTTCATATATTTATTAGATATCTACATTTATTCATCTGAGAAATGTGTATTCATCTCAGATGCCCATTTTTAGATTGGGCACTTTAAATTTGGATGATCTGATTTTTTTCCAACTCTTTATATGTTCTAGATATAAGTCCTTTGTCTGAGGGATTATTGGATAAATTTTCTCTCACTCTGTGGGTTGACTTTTCACTTTGTGGATGATTTATGTTGATGTGAAAAAGCTTAATAAAATGAGATCCTAATTGTTGATTCTTTGGAGCATTTACTATACAGTTTGGGTTTTGTTCATGAAATCTCTGCCTACATCTACATCTTCAAGATTTCTACCTAATTTCTCTTCCAGTAGATTCAGTGTTTCTGTTTTAATATTTAGATCTTTGATCCATTTTGACTTTAGTGCATAACGATAGACATGGATCTAGTTTTAGTCTTCTGTGTGTATATAGAGAGTAGTTTTTCTAGCGCCATTTATTAAAGAAGCTATCTTTCCTCCAGGGAACATATATTCTTCTGTCAAAGATAAGGTGACTGAATGTGTCTGTAGTTGTGTCTCCATCTTCATGTTTGTTCCACTGATCCTGAAGTTTGCTTTTTTGCCAGTACCATGCCCATTTTATCACAGCAGCTTTACAGTATAGTTTCAAGTCAGGAATTGTGATGCCTCCCGCCTTGCCTTTGTTTTCCAGAAATGCTTTTGCTATTTCAGATCTCTTCTGGTCCCAAAAGAATTTTAGGAATGTTTTCTCTAGTTCTATGAGGTATGCTAATGGTGTTTTGATTGAGATTTCATTGAGACTGTACAGCAATTTTGGCAGTATGACTATTTTCACAGTGTTGGTTCTTCCTATCCGTCAGGAATAGATGTTTCGTTTTCTGATATCTTCTTTAATCTCCTTTTTCAGAGCACGGTAGCTTTCAATGTATAGATCTTTTACTTTCTTTGTTAGATTGATTCCTAAGTATTTTATTTATTTTTTTTTTGATGCTATTGTGCAGGTTGTAGTTTCCCTAATGTCCCTTTCAGTGACTTTATTGTTTGTGTATAGGAATACAGTTGACTTTGGATCCAGCTATGCTATTGAATTTGGTTATTAAATCTACAATTCTGGGGTCAGAGATTGAGCTCAGTAATACGGGACCTGCCTGGCATGCATGAGATCCTGAGTTTGATTCCCAGTAGCCCCCCAAAATACATCTAAAAGTCTTTTGGTGGAGTCTTTTAGGTCTTCTATGTAGGGTATCACATCATCTGCAAATAATATTTCAACTTCTCCCTTTCCTATCCTTATTCCTTGTATTTCTCTTTTGTTTAATTGCTCTGGCTAATGTTTCTAGAACTATACTGAATAGGAGTGGTGATAGTGGACATCCATGACCTGTTCCTGATTTTAGAGTGAGAACTTCAAATTTTTGTCAACTTAGTGTAATGGCTATTGGTTTATCATAGGTGGCATTTATCAAGTTGAGGTAAAGATCATCTGTCCTGATTTTCTGTAGGCTTTTTATTATGAATGGGTGCTGGACTTTGTCAAAGGCTTTCTTTGCACCTATTGAGATGATCGTGCAATTTTTGTCTGTGGTTCTGTTGATATACTAATATTACATTTATTTATTTGCATATGTTGAAACATGCTTTTATTCCTGGGATGAATTGTACTTGGTCGTAGAGTACAATTGTCTTGATTATTTCCTGCATTTTGTTTGCTAGTATCTTACTGAGGATTTTTTATCTATGTCCATTAAGAAGACTGGCATGTAGTTCTCTTTTTGAGGGGTTGGATCTTTCTCTGGTTTTGGTATACTGGCCTCCAGGAATGAGTGAAGGTGCATTGCTTCTCTTTGAATTTCATTTAACATTTTGAAGTGTATTGACATTAAATCTTCTCTAAATTTCTTGTAGAATTTAGTAGTGAATCCATCAGGACCAGGACTTATCTTTGTTGGTAAGTTTTTAATTATATTTTCAATTTCATTAACTGGGATTGGTTACTGAAAATTATTATATCTTCTCCATTTAGCTTTAATAAATCATATGTGTCTAGGAATCTGCCCATTTCTTCTGTGTTTTCTATACAATGAAAGTAAAGATTTTTGAAGTAGGTGTTGATGATCTGAATTTTCATAGGATCTGTAGTGTCTTCATCCTTTTCATTCCTCAGTGCATCAATCTGAGTCTTTTTTTTTTTTGATAAAGTTGAGTAAGGTTTTGCCCACTTTATGTGTTCTTTTAAAAAACAGCTCTTTGATTCATTAATTCTTTGTATTGATTCCTTAGTCTCCATTGTATTAATTTCTGATCTGATCTGTATAATTTCCTCCCTTGTATGGGCTTTGAGTTTGTATTGCTTTTCTTTTTCTAGAAGGTTGAGGTGCAATGTTAGCTTGTTTGCTTGTGATCATTGTGTTTTCCTGATGTGAGAATTCACTGCTATAAATTTCCCCCTTTAGGATTACTTTCATTGCATCCCTTAAGTTCCAGTATGTTGTATCCGCATTCTCATCAATTGTAGACATTGTTTAATTTCATCTGTGACCCACTGGGTATTTAGGAGGGTGTTATTTAATTTCCATGTGTTTATGGATTTTTCATGGTTTCTTTGGCCATTAATTTCCAATTTCACTGCAATCTTCTCAGATAATATGCATGGAATAATTTTAATTCTTTTGAATTTATTTCAGTACATTCTGTAAGGTAGTACATGGTCTAATTTTGAGAATGTTCCATGTGTAGCTTAGAAAAATGTTTATGATATTGGGTGGAGCCTCTGAAAATATCTACTAAGTCCATTTGTTCACAGATTTGGTTCAGTTCTGATATTTATTTTGCTGATTTTTTTGTCTAGTTGATCTATCTCTCTGTGATAATGTGGTATTAAGGACTCCTGTTACAATTGTGTTATTTTTAACTTAATATTTCATGTCTATTAATAATGTCTTATTTATTTGTGCGCACCTGCATTTGGTCCATACATGTTTATTATCGTTATCTCTTCCTCTTGAAGTTTTTTCCTAACTAATATGTAGTGACCTTCTTTACCTCTTTTGGTCATTCTTGGTTTGAAATTCGCATTGTCTGCAAACAGAATAGCTACCCTTACTTTTTGCTGGGATCCTATTGCATGCAAGATTGATTTCCATCCTTTGATTTTCAGTCTATGAATTTCTGTTTGAGTTAAATGTGTTTCTTGTACAGTACATATTGTTGGATCTTGTTTCTTGATGAATTCTGCCAGTCTGTTCTTTTCATTGGTGAACTGAGCCCATTTATATTGATGGATATAACTTATTGGCTTATCTTTGTCATGATATTTTCCTGCTGTTGTTTCTCTGCTTTTCTCTGTTGTTTAATTGCTTGCCCTACCTGGTGTTTTGCTGTTGTTATTGTTCTTGAAATTGGATTCTAGAGTACCTTTCAATATTTTTTGTAGTGTTGAATTTGTGGTTATGAGTTTCTTTAGTTGTTCTTTTTCATGGAAGTATTTATTTCTTCATTGGCTTTGAGATAATTTTGCAGGGTACATCAATCTGGGTTTTTTTAGAACTTTAAATAATTCACTCCAAGCTCTTCTTGACTTGAGGGTTTGTGTTGAGAGGTTTTCTATGATTCTGATGGGCTTTCCTTTATAGGTTATCTGTTTATTTCCTCCAACATTGTAATTTTCTGTTCTTGTGTTGAATTTCTGGAATCTTACTATATGTATTATTATATATTATTATTTATTTTGGTCATGGCTATTTGGAGTTTTAGATGTTTCATTTATTTGTATCTCAACCTTCTCGTCCCACATTTGGCAAGTTTTCTGCCATTATTTCTGTGAAGAATATTTTATGGCATTTATTCTGTCTCCTGCTTTCTCATTGACCCTAGTCAAACTTATGCTATTCTTGTTTGAATCATCTTGTATATGTTCGATTGATTTTTCATGATCTCTTCCTATTTTTAAGATATCTTTCTTTTCATGATCACTAGTGTCTCATCTTTCTTCAAAATCTAAAATTCTGTCCACTCCTTCATTCAATCTGTTGCATATACTTCCAGTGGAATTTGTAATCTCTTGAATTTCTGTTTGGATCTGTTTCTTTCTTATGTTGGGAAGTTTTTGTTTTCAATCATTTTTTTATTTTATTTTATTTATTATTTTTTAAAAAATAAAAGTACAAAAACATATTAGCAAACAGACACCAATTAGCATAAAAAATAGTACAATCACAATTGATCTATACACAAGGTGACATAGTCTCAACAGTGGTTATTGCTTTATCCATTGATATCTTCGAAGTGTAAATATATGAACCCATATACAGACATGTAAAATTGGTCAGACCATTAATCCTCTCAACAACATAAAAACACAAAAATCAAACATCCAAAGACAGAAAACAAAACAGGCAAAAAAAAAAACCAAAATAAAATACCAATAGTTGCTGCTTTGCATATTGATATCTTCGAAGTGTGTGTTCAGGATAATACATACAGACATACAATATTGATCAAATAACCCATCATCAATTATTCCTTAGCACTAAGTGATATAATACAAGAGTAGAACCATGTTAGCCCTCCTGCATATATGTATATTCATACATACATACATAAATTTCTGTCTCTTTCTTCTCTCCTTTCCCTCGTCCCATCTGTTCTTTGTTTTTGAACAGATTTCCTTCATGTCTCTTAGTTTATACTCCCACGCTCGGGTTCTTACACCAGCGATACAATGCGTTGCCTGCACATGTATTGCTGATTTATTTCACTTATGAGTATGGACTCCAGTTTTGACCACTTGCCTACAAAGTTCCCAAAACTGTCTTTCTTTATAGCTGAATAATATTCCATTATATAAAAATGTCACAATTTTTTAATCCAGTCTTCTGTGGATAGACACTTGGGTTGCTTCCACATTTTAGCTACTACAAATTGTGCTGCTATAAACATGGGTGCACATATATCAGAGTGATATGATGTTTTCAGATCTTCTGGGAAAATACCCAGAAGAGGAATAGCTGGTTTGAATGGAACCTCTAGACCTAGTTTGCTGAGAAATCTCCAAATGGCTCTCCACAGTGGTTGCACCAGTCTGCATTCCCACCAGCAGTGTAATAGAGTCCCT
>PVLD010026153.1:0-22620 GCA_004027595.1 Dinomys branickii | reverse complement strand
GGCCTGGCCTTTTTTTTTTTTTTTGTACTGGGGACTGAAACTGGGATCTCTAAGTATCCTGTGAATGCTTGGCAAGCACTCTGTCATGGAGCTACATTTACAGTCCTGTACAGTAAGCTCCTGTCTTGGTTACTTTTCTTTCGTTGCTGAGACAAAATACCCAACGCCCAAAGTTAAGGAAGGAAAGGTTTATTTAGCTTACACTTTGTGGAGGTTTCAGTCCATACCTGGCTGGCTCAGAGGCAGAGTAGCTTACACTTTGTGGAGGTTTCAGTCCATACCCGGCTGGCTCAGAGGCAGAGTAGCACATGGCAGAGGGCAAACTGTTCATGGCAGCAAACAACCAGCAAATGTGTTGAATGGCAGGCAAGCAGCCTCTTTCTCTCCCTCACCTTGTAAACAGCCTGCCCCCACCCCGGGTGTGTAGCTCTCCCACAGTCTCCATGCCCTCCTCTTCCACAGGCTCAGGATGTATACAAAGTAAGCACCCTGGCTTCCTGCTGAGTTACTCAGCCAAACCTCCAGACTCCCCAAGTTGACACAATGTATCAACCATAACAGCCCCCAATTTACAAACAGGTTCTGTTCTGGGAGAAATTTCGTAAGTTAGACTTGTTCCTAAGTCTACAAGGTGAAGCTTATACAGTACATCTGTGAAAGTTCATAACCAAAATGTTTGTAAGTTGGTACATTAGTCTGGGAAGCAAAGGACTTAAATAGATATTTCTTCAGAGGAGATATACAAATGGCCAGTAAGCACATGGAAAGATGCTCAACACCACTAAGGGTCAGAGCAATGCAAAGGAAAACCACAATAGTCAGCTACTGTGGTACAAACCTGTGATCTCAGCACTCTGGCAGGCTGTGGAAGGAGGATTGCAAGTTCCAGCTCAGCTTGGGCAACTTAGTGAGACTGTATAGAGAGAAAAAAGGGAAAGAAGAAGGGGAGGGAAGGTGTATTGGGGACGTAGCTCCACGAGGTCATGTGTTCAATCTTCTGTACAGCAAACAAACCTGTGAGAAACCACATACTTCCCACCCACAGAATGTATATTATAAAACACAAAAAATAATAAATGTTGGCAAGGACATGGAGAAATTGGAATGCTTGTGACTGTTGGTGAGAATGTAACATGGCGCAACCACTGTAGAAAATAGTATGACAGGTCCTCAAAAAGATAAACTGGAATTACCACCTGACCAAGTAATTCTGTTCTATTTGTGTATGTATCCAAAATAATTGAAAGCAGGAACATAAGCAGCTATTTGTACAGCAATATTCTCGGCAGCCTTACTCATAACAAGCAAAAAGCAGCAGCAGTCCAGCGTTCATCAGTGGAAGAATGGATAAACAGAACGTGACAGGTAAGCACAGACGACAATGCAGGTGAACTCGGAGGACACCACATTAAGTGAAGTAAGTCAGATACAAAAGGACAGATACTGTATGTTTTACTTTATATCAGGTACCAAGAGTGGCCAAATTCAGAAAATGGACAGTTGGCTGCCAGTACGTGAGGAAAGGAAGCAATGGGAGTTATTGCTAATAGATACAGGCTTCCAGTTTGGGAAAAGGAAAAAGCTCTGGGAATAGATAATGATGGTGATTACACAACAGTGTGAAGATACTTAACCTTACTGATATGTACACCTAAAAATGATTAGATAGTAACTTTTATGTTCTCTTTCTCTCTCTCTACACACACACACAAACACACACACACACACACGTACACACACATGCACACACACCCACACATTGCATAGCATTGCTGAGGATTGGACATTGAACCCAGGGTCTTCACACTGGGCTGCATCCCCAGTCTTTACATTTTTAAGAAAATTTTTCAAACAGGGTCTCACTGAATTGCCCAGGATGAGCTTAAATTTGCAATCCTTCTGCCTTAACCTCCCAGAGTTCTGGAATTACAGATGTGCATCACCACACTTGGATCTTACTATAAATTTTTAAATTAGCTATGTTTTTCTGATGGCATAGTACATCTGTGTGTTTTTACTTTTCCTTCTCAGAATAATGTTTCTTTCTTTTTCTTTTCTTTTTTTTTTTTTTGTCTTTTTGAGACAGGGTCTCCTATGCAGCTCAGGCTGGCCTTGAGCTCACTTTGTAGAGCAGTGGAAGTTTAAATTTTAAAATAATGTACCACCATAAAAGACACAATGTGGTCAGGTGTGGTGGCCCATAGCCCAGATACGATCCTCCTGCCTCAGCCTCCCCAGTGTTGGGATTACAGGCATGTGCCACCACTCCCGGCTTGGGATAATGTTTCTGACATCAAAGCATGGTTTCTGGGATCTTAATTATGATTTTAGATAATGAACTTTTTATTGTAATTAGAATATAATGCCACTAGATGTCACTCTTTAGCAGAAAACTAGTCCAATTTCAGTCAACTGGTAAGCAATGGCAGGGCAACAGAAAAATGCATTCAACAGTGCTGTAGCCATACAGATATATGGTTTTCTGAGAGGGTTTCCATCTGTGCAATGCATTAATTAGCTACTGTTGATGATAAAGCATTTGTTAGCTTCACAGGTACAATTTGGTTTTCAATGTTAGTTAACTAGAAAAAGTATGATGTAACTGACTGAAAGTAGTGGAAGTGAAATCCAAAGCCATAAAGATCATTGATCACTGAAAATCAGACGGTTTGTGACATTATTGATAAGTGATATGTGAGCATGAGCAAATCATTTAATTTTTACTAATACACCAGGGCAAATATTTCCTTTCTTAAGCCAATATTCATCATTATGTATTTAATATATACATTATATATTTAAATATACAAAGAATGATTGATAGATACAATAAATGTTTAATTTTTTAGAAATACTTATTACAGTAAAAGATACACTTCTGTGTGTTTGAAGCGAGGGAGAGTATTTGAGGGGGATTAACAGCAGTGTGTCTTTTCTTTTTTTGTCTTTTTGAGACAGGGTCTCACTATGCAGTTCAGACTGAACTTCAGCTCACTTTGTAGCCCAGGCTGGTATTGAACTCACAAGGCTCCTTCTGCCTCAGCCTTCCCAGTGCTGGGATTATAGGCATGCACCACCACACCACGTCACAATGTGTCTTTTATGGTGATACATTTTTTAAAAATTTAAACTTCCACTGTATTTTATGGTCACACCAAATTGACTGACTGTTTATGACAGTTTCTGTCCAATAAAAACATTACAGTGTTCCCATCCACCTTACTCACCAGATCTGGCATCATGCAACTTCTGGTTTTTCCCCAAAGTCAAAATGACCATGAAAAGCAAATATTTCAAATCAATTCAGGATGTCAAAGCAGCCACAACATTGCAAATAAAGACACTTACCAAACAGGACGTCCAGAACTATTTCAAAAAGTAGGAAGAAATGGGATTTCTGTATTGTCATACAATATATTCCTGACATATATTTTCTAATTCTGAGCTCCCATTGGCACTGTGTTTGAACAATTATAATTTGATTACTACTATTAAAACCACCGTACTGCCAGGTGTGGTGGTGCACACCTGTAATCCCAGCACTCAGGAGGCTGAGGCAGGAGGATCCCTGAGTTCGAGGCCAGCCTGGGCTACACAGTGAGTTCCTAGACTACATATTACATAGACCCTGACTAAAAAAAAAAAAAAAACCCACCTAAATAAAAGTCAGTAAATAAATAAAATGAAAGTACTTTAGAATTAGAAGAATGTGAAGAGTAAAAATATGTAGAGTGAATGTTAAAAGTTTTAAAAATGCATTTTAATAAAAGACACATTGCCCCGATCCCTCCTAAAATACTTACTCTCACCTTGAACACAATTCAAGCCCAGCCTGAACTAAATAGTGAGACCCTATCTCAAAAACCAAAACCAAACAAAGTCAGAGGTATGAACTATCTTGTGTGTGTGGTGCTGAAGACAGAGTGAATCCTGGGCATTGCATGTGCGAGGAAAAGTGTTCCTCCACTACGCTACATCCCTGGCCCCTCGGTATGAACTTTTGAAATAAGAAAAGATCTTAGTTATTACTGAGCACGTTCTTAAAAAGATGTTGGAATATCCTTAAGTTTAAAAAATAGCTTTGACACATTAATTCTTAAATGTTTCTCTTTTTTTTGTATCAGGAATCAAACTCATGACCTCTCACTTACCAGGCAGGCACTGTGCTGCTAAGCTATCTCCCAGGCCCTTAATTCTTTAAAGGTTATACCATCTGAATTACCTTTCAACTATAATGTAAATAATTTTAAAACCTTTAATCTAGCTGATGGCCCATTCTTGTAATCCCAGCTCCTCAGGAGGCTGAACCTGGGGGATCATAAGTAAGAGGTGAGCCTGAAAATAGAAAGTAAAAGGGGTGGGAATGTGGCTTGGTGGGACAGGATTCCCCAGCATATGCTAAGGCCCTGGGTTCAGCCTCCAGAGCGGCAGGCAGAGAGGATCAAACCCAATTTAATGTTTGAAAGACATTTCTTACTGGTTTGTAATATTTAAAATAATCAAAAGCCCAAATGCCCAATCATGGGTAAACTGCTAGACACCATGATGTGTTAACAAATTAGGGTATCATCTTTTTATTAGCAGTCCTCGTTATTAGAATTAAGATTATTATTAGGATAAGAAAGATTGAAATGATAGATGAAAACACAGCACTCTGCGGTATGACAAGCAGAAAGGATGGAAATAGTGTAATGTGTAAATAGTGTCTGGTTTAGAAGACTGACTTGCTTCACCTTCGTTTAAAGCTTTTATTTTATTTAAACATGGATCTTTCTGTTTAATTTTTATTTTTCGATGATTAAATGTATAAACGGAAAGATTTGTTAACATTTGCATGATTAAACAGTGGAACCAAAATATGTACAAGGTACTTATTCCATGTTACAGGCCGCTTTTAGCACTCGTGTATGTGTGTGTGTGTGTGTGTGTGTGTGTGTGTGTGTGTGTTGGGAAATCCGGCACCAGACAAGGCTGGGAGTGGCATAGCGAGGGAGGCCTCCTCGGTCCCACCGATAACACATTCATTCACAGGGAATGGGCTAAAACAGACTCACGCCTTATGCAGTCGCTCCTCCTACCCTAATAAGGCTCCGCCACCTCTCCCACAACCCGGTGAGTTCAAAGTGCAGTAAAAGTGCTCTTTCCTGAGGATTAATACGAAATGATTTGTTAATAGTTTATTGGAGGGTGGAGAATGCAGGGGATGAAGGTGGCAATTAACAGACACCACTTTGCTATGGCATTTGCATGGGGAAGAAAATATCAATGCGCAAATGACTTCAAAGTGATTATTTAAGCGGCAGGCAGTTTCCCCTAGGAAAGCTCTCCGGAGGGGCCCCTCGCAGCCTGCTGCTGCTGCCCGCTGGGGAAATAAAGCAGACTCTGCCAAGTCTGGAGGGGGCTCACGGGGGTGTGTGCTGGGCGCAGGGCCGCGCCGCCCGGGCCAGCAGCTCTCTCTGCTTGCGTCCGCAGATCGGCGATGCGCCTCGCCTCGACCGGCCTGCACTAGAAGCAGCCCGCGGCCCCAGAAGAGCGGGGCGCACACCGCGGGCCATGAGTCCTCCGGGGCTGCGCGCGTCGCTCTCGCTCCTGCTGCTGTGGGGCGGCGGCCTGCTCGCGGCGGCCGCGGGGCACGAGGCGGCGGCCGGCGGCGCGGTGCGGCGGGCTGCGGGCCCCGGGAGCGGCTCCTCGGGGCGCTTCGTGAGCCCCGAGCGGCACGCGTGCAGCTGGCAGCTGCTGCCGCCCGCCCCGGGGGCCGCGGCCGGCGGCGAGCTGGCGCTGCGCTGCCGGGGCCCGGACGGGGCGCACTACGAGTGCGCCTTCCGCAGGGAGCCCGAGCGCTGCGCCGCCCGCCGCGCCCGCCGCGCGCGCTACTGGAAGCAGGTGCTGCGCGCGCTGCGCCGGAGGCGGCGGCCCTGCCACGACCCCGCGCCGCTGCGGGCGCGCCTGTGCGCGGGCGGGACGGGGCCCGGCGCCGCCCCGCGCCACCGTCCCGCAGCCCGCGCGCCCCCCGAGGAGCCCGGGCTTAGGGCCAGGAGCCGCGGGCGGTCCCACGAGGAAACCTCCGAGCGCAAGACCGAGGGGGGCAACCGGAAAGCGGCCTCGGCCCCGGCGGAGGAGAGACCCGTGGGGACCGGGCCCGACCCCGACGGGCTGGACGAGAACGCCGAGCTCACGGAGACCTACTGCGCTGAGAAGTGGCACTCGGTCTGCAGCTTCTTCGTCAATTTCTGGAACGGCTGAGGGGCTGCGGGCCGGCGAGGGGCCCCGCGGGCGGCCGGGGCGGGAAAGCGCAGGGCGTCCGAGGCCAGGGCCTCCTGGAGGGAGCGCGGAGGACCTAGACTCTGGAGGAGCACGGGCTGGGTGGGGGCCCTGAGGCAGAAGGTACATGTTTTTGAAGCGTCTTTGTTCTGAGAGCAGAAGAAATAGTGGGAACAAAACTAGGCACAGGTTACATTTGCAAAAACTACAGATTGGTAGAGAGAGGCTGAGAGGAGGGGACACTACACCGACGGGAGCCTCCTGGGACGCAGGGGACGGTGTCGATTAACACATTTATATCAAAGTGTAATCATGAGTCATAGATAACCTGAGCCAGGCCGAATTGTTCGACGTCTCACCCATTTTGCTGCTAAGATGACAGACCAGCCGCCTTGTGAACTGGTGCACTTCGGGGAGGCGTGGTGTCACAGGTGACTTCGGTGCAAACAATTTTGTACGGCCTCATGGGTCACAACTGCCTTCAAGAAAAGGATGATTGCTTTTCAGTTCTCTTAGAAGTGCCTCCTTTTTCAACCAAGCGATGCCACAAACCTCCGATTAACCACAGACATTCAGAAGTGAGTTGCACAAACTGAGTACTCTAGTAGGTCTTTTTATTTTTTTGTAAATGAATCTTTACTCTTAACCATCCTTTTAAAAACGGCTAAAATATGTGTGTCAGTCATTTTGACCATTGTCTCTCTTTAATGTAACTAACGTATCTCACTTTTAATGTGACGGGATAATCAACTTTGCACTTGTAAGGTGCTCAATAAAAAAAACCAAAAAAACAAAAAAAAAAAAACCTATGGCCGGATTTAAAGCAGTGGCGAAGCAATGGAAAGTCCGCCTGCATTTCCAACCCCTTCCAAATGCACTTTTTTTTTTTTTTTTTATTTATTTATTTATTTATTTATTTTTGGCAGTACTGGGGATTGAACTCAGGACCCTGCACCTGCTAGGCAGGCGCTTATTCCACTGAGCTATATCCCCAGCCCAAATGCACTTTGAATTAAGCTCTTCAACACATCTTGAATTGTTGGGAAATAAACCGAGAAGACTGCATAAAGCAAAAGCCGCACACGCACAGCTATTGGGCTGCGCAGGGTTTTCTTTCTTCCCTCTTTTCCTTCCTGTTGTCTACTCCCTCCTTTCCTTCCCGGCCCTTCCATCCCTCTCCCAATTTGGGTTAGTTGTCTGCATTTAAAAATTAGATACTTGTATTGACAGATCGTGATTCTGGTTCTTTTGGACAACTGGAAGCTCTGGCAACACTGGATCCAGCCCTGCCCCACGTGGTAATCGTCTGCTGGCTGTTGGCTGCTCTCTCTGGGTGTGTTTTCTAGAGTTCATCATTACTACATCTTAAAGTTGGGTCAGTCAACTTTTACTCATTTATATTTTCAGCCTGAGCACACTAGACATTTAAACCCACTAGGTATACATTTTTTACCTTTTTCCTAACCTTCTGTTTTCGTCACTTCCCCTTTTAACATGGTAGTAAATGCAGCAATTTTATCCTGACTATCCTTTTTTTCTTCTTTGACCTGCCTCCAAGAAATGCGAAATATTTGATACTTATCCTTTTTTAAAAAAATTTTTTTGTACTGGGAATTGAGCTCAGGACCTTGTGCTTGCCAGGCGAGCACTGTGCCTCTGAGCTATATCCCAGCCTTGATACTTATTCTGTACATTCTTGTGTCACACAATCTCAAAATACTCAGATTGAACATGGTTTCTGGAAACTCCTCACATTCTGAGTAACATTGACCCTTACATTAAGTTCATCACAGGCAAAGAGAAACAGCTAAGGGTACCTGGAAACCACTCCTCAAGAATATGGACCAACTTATATTTTCTGTAAAAGGTTGGCAAGCAATGCCATCAGAAAGGGCATTGAAAATGAAGCCACACTGCCCAGGACGATGGCTAGAATCATGGATTTACCTCTCTGTATAAGGCCTGCCAGTTCCTTTCTGTGTTCTCTTTGGTAGTCAGATGAACTTTCCTCCAAGATAAAGGAAAAGGCCAAACTCTGTAGGCCCAAGCACACAGGCGACTGTTCCTTCTGTTTCTTTACTCCTAAGAAGAGATTGTGCCAGCACTTTGTCTTAGGAGGAAAGCGGGATGGACATGAACCAGCTGCTTGAAGTGAAAGGGAAGTGGTCAGATCTTCCCATCAGTTTCTTGAGTGATCTTGTGAAATCCAAGTGTCTGGACTTCTATACATAGAAGGGAGTTGGACTGAGTTAAAACTGAGGCTCTGCCAGGGATCAAGGGGCACGCCTGTGATTGCGGCATTCTGGGAGGCTAAGGCAGGAGGATTGCCAGTTTGAGCCCAGCCTGGGCTACATGACTTAGTGAGACCCTCTCTCAGAAGCCAAAGTCAGGGCTGGGGAGTGTGGCTCAGTTTCAGAGCTCTTGCCTTGCATATACAAGACCCTGGGTTCAATCTCCGGCACTACAAAAAAAAAAAAAAAATGGGAAAAGAAACACACAAAAACAAAAAGCCTGAGAACGTAGCTTGGTACAGAGACCCTGGGTTCAATCCCTAGTACCACATTAAACAAAAAAACCCCGAGGTTTCTAAAGCACACTGCTAGCGCTTTGGAGCCTATACACAGTTTTACACAGAGCTAGTTTTGTGACGGTCGTTAAGTGCAGTGTCTAGACGCAACGATGGCAAACCTTTGAGAGACGAGTTCCAAACTGCAGCCCAAACCCACTAGTTTATCACAGAGTGCCAGCACTGCAATTAAGCCTGAGAACTGAGGTTTTACTTTAGAAAAAACAAACATAAACAGATTTTTGTCTTAAAAATAATAGCACACGTGCTATAGGTTCACCACCACTGGAGAGTGTCTTCACTAAAGAAAACCTTTTCAACCCTCATGCTTCCCTAGGCTCGCTGTTGATAGTTTGCCCTACACACCACCAGCATATGAAGCCTCTTAAAACAGTACTTTAGTCAGTGACTTGTGATTTTAATTAAAGTCCTGAGCAGTAACAGTGCCTTGACAAACTATATTAGAGCATAAAAGCAAAAGGAAACCTAATAACAACGATCACATCTTTACTTGAAAATTCAGCATTTTGTTTGTCATTGATTGCTTTATGTAATTTTGATTTTTTAGCCAAGCATGGTGGTATACATCTGTAATCCCGGCACTTGGGAAGCTGAGGCAAGGGAGTTGTTGTGAGTTCAAGGCCAGGCTGGGCTACATAGTGAGTTCAAGGCCAGCCTGAACTATACAGAGACCCTGTCTCAAAAAACTGAAAAGAAAAAGGATGAAACTTTATGCCAGGAGTGGTGGCAGACACCTGTAATCCCAGCACTCAAGAGGCAGAGGCAGGAGGGTTGTTCAGAGTTCAAGGCCAGTCTGGGCTCCATAGTGAGTTTAAGGCCAGCCTGAACTACAGAGCAAGACCCTGTTTCAAAAATATATAAGAAAAAAAAAAGTAAAAATTTTAAAAATCACATTAAGCTGTCATTTGTCTTAGCAGGACATGGTAATAGATGCCTGTAATCCAGCACTCTGGAAGGCTGAGGCAGCAGAGTCAGAGTTCAAGCCCAGCTTTGGCAGTTTACTGACCTAGTGAGACCCTGTCTAAAAAGAAAGCTGAGGATGAAGCGCAGTGTGAGGACTCTGAGTTCAGTGTCCAGTACTGCAAAAACAAAGTTTTCCAGTCTTGAGTACAGACTTTTTGGACTCACCCTTATATTTTGTAAACACTTTACCTCACTTTCTTTTCCTTCCTTCCTTACATTTTTTTCTCTACTAGAGATTGAACCCAAGGCCTTCCACTGAGCCATATCCCCAGCCTTTGTTTTGTTTTGTTTTTTACAATTTTTAAAAATTTAGAGAGAGAGTCTTGCTAAGTCACCAACTTGTCAGGCTGTGCTTAAACTTGCAATCCTCCTGCTTCAGCCTCCCAGAGTGTCGAGATTACAGGTATATGCCACCATTCCTGGACTCACTCACTTCCTTCTAGTGCTAGGTGGCTCCTGTGGCTTCTGTGATGTAGGTAAACTATGATATTAGAGTCAGAACTGATATGGATACCGGTTCTGCCTGCCACTTACTCTAGGTTGCTTTGGGAAAGTTGCTTAGTCTGCCCATATTTTACCTTTTGGTTAAATAGTAGGCTATTTGCAAGGTAATCATAAAGAACAAATTACAGGACATACTGAATATTGGTTGCCCTTTATCACACCATAGTTAGTACACAATATTCGAACTCAGGACTTCGTGTTTGCCAGGCAGGCACTGTGCCACTGAGCTAAATCCCCAGCCTTCTATCACTTACTTTTTCACACAGTATATTTTGGAGATTCTTCTGCAGTCCAAGTGTGAAATAAATGCACTTCATTTTCATTTTGGTACATAATACAAAATATGAATATAAAATAAGTATAATTTCATTTAACTACTTTTTCAACACATAAAAGGTAATGACAAAATTGAAATCACACCTCTCCTCCTTCCCCCTCTCCTTCCTCGTCCTCCTCTTCTGTTTTGGTAGTGGTCCTGGGGATCAAACTTAGGACCTTGCACATGCTGGATAAGCAATCTACCACTGAGCTATAATCCCAGCCCCTTTTAAAAAAATGGTGTCTTGCTCTTTTGCTCAGGGTGGCCCCCAAACCCCAGGCTCAATTGAGCTTCCTGCCTAAGCCTCCTAAATAAATGTCCCCTTTTATAAGAGCCCCAGTCCTATTGCTGTTCTTCTATGACCCCATTATAACTAATTACATCTGCTATGATTCTACTCACATTCTGAGGTGTGGGGGCTTCGGGCTCTAATTAAATTTTGAGAGGGCACAGTTCAACCATAAAGATAATTAACCTCTCCAACCACTGCCCTTCCACACAACCCCAACCCCACCAACTGCCAGAAAGAATGAGTCCATTGTTACTATATATAAACATGTTTCTCTTTCCTATGCATATTGTTTCCATTGATGCTTTTTTCCTTTGAATTTTATTTAACTGGGAAATGATACCTAAGAGACCAATCCAATTTGACTGTAAACTTGCATGGCAGACATGGGAAGTGATAATCACAGTGTGCTTGGTATGCTGACAGTCTTTTCTTTTCTTTCTTTTGTTCTCTCTCCTTTTCCTGCCTTCCTTTCTTCCTGCCTTCCTGCCTTCCTCCCTTTCTTTCTTGCATACTGGGGGTTGATCACAGGGAGCAGTGATTTACATTCCAGCCCATTTAAAAAATTTTTAACCTTATTCTGAGACATGGTCTTGCTAAATTTCCCAAGCTGGCCTCAAACTTGTGATCCTCTCCCTCAGCCTTCTGAGTAGCTGGGATTACAGGTGTGTACCACCATTTTTAACTCAGAAAGAAAATCTGTACAGGGATACTGCTAAGCATACAAAATGCTTGCTTTCTACCACATCTCATTGCCTGAGCATATTGTCACCTGAACAACTGTGTCTTAATTTTCTGCATTCTGCTGCCTGAAATAATATTTTAGGGGTAAATTGCTCATCTTGATTTTCAACACAAAGTTCAAAGCCAAAAAAGTATCCTTGAAAAGGTCAAGCTAGAAGCAGCAGACGGACCAAATTTCTAGGCGATAAACAATGGATGCTCCAGAGGAGAATTGATGTTCTTGCCCTTTCCAACTTTTAGAGGCTGCTCATTTTCCAGCATCAAAGCCAGCAATCATCTCATTCCAACCTGTTTCCATTACATGTTTTTCCTTGACTCTCACATTTTTGCTTCCTCTTTTACTTAAAAGGACCTTGATAAATACAGTTTATCCAAATAACCTGGGTAATTTCTCCATTTCAAGGTTAATTGGTGAGCAACCTTAATTCCCCATTGCAACCTAACATATCTACATGTTCTGGATATTAAGATACAGCCATCAAGGGGAGCATTATTCTGCCAACCACAAATTGCTAAATTAAGACCCAACAAATTAAATTCTAAATGAAATAAAAGGATAAAGATTGCTATTATACAAACATAAAAGAATCAGTTCACAGAAAATAGCAATCCTAAGTGTGAGTGTCACAAAATACATGAAGTGAAGACAGAACGAAAAGAGAAATAGAGATCAGGAGACCTTGATATTTCCCCCAATAACTGACAGAACAAGGTGACAAAATCAGTAAGGATGTAGAAGACCTAAATAATGTCATCAACAAACCACACCTAGTTGACATTTTTGTCTAATAGCAGAAGACTACACATTCTTCTCAAATGTACATGGGACGTGACCAACATAGACCATGCTCCAGACTGTAAGACAAACCATAATATTTTAAGAGTTTAAATAACACAAAATAAATCCTTGATCAGAAAAGAATTAAGCCATAAGACCAGTAAAGCAAGAAATTTGGAAAATTATTCAATTACTTAGAAATTAAACACAATTTTAGATGACCCTTTCCTAAAAAGGAAGAGAGAAGGGAAATTAGAAAATATTTTGACTGAATGTAAATGAACCTGAAACATGTCAGCATGTGTGGGGCACAGCTGACACAGTACTCAGAGAGCGAGACACAGCCTTCAACACACAGGGGAGAGAAGGTAATGGCCGAGCTAGCGCAGAACCCTGGCTGTCCTGGGCTTTCCGTGATGCAGTGTGGCTGGCACTGCTGGACTTAGGTGT
Organism: Dinomys branickii; assembly: GCA_004027595.1. NCBI lineage: Eukaryota > Metazoa > Chordata > Mammalia > Rodentia > Dinomyidae > Dinomys > Dinomys branickii. The sequence goes on along the minus strand of PVLD010026153.1, from coordinate 9,725 downwards.
AGCTCAGTGGTAGAGCACCTGCTTTATGTGCCTAAGGCTCTGGGTTTTTTGTTTTTTTTTTTTTTTTTAGGGTCTAGCTTTGATTCTCAGTCTGAAGGAAAAGAAGAGGAGGAATATACCTCTGATTTCTTCCTTGCTCTTTCTGGTAAACTGCTAGTTACTGACCCTGGATCCAGTCTTACCTTTTTTCCTGGGAGTGTTCCCTCCAGCCAGAGACACTCTCTGGCTTTCCTTATAATGATCAAATGACTATGCTTTTGCCAAAGATTTTGTGGGACTTTGATATGCTTTAAATTTTTCTGCTTGCCTGGGGTTTCCCCTACTTTCCCCTTATTCAGACATAAGATGTAGATGTTCTAACAACTCAACCTTAACCCTGAGGAGGACTGCATGCAGAAAGAGACAGCAGAGAGATGGGAGGGGAGGGATCTATGTTCCTGAATAATCTCACAGAAAACTGCCTCACTGCTCCATACAGGTCACACTTTCATATGAGAGAAGAATGAAATGTAGTCTCTAGATGTCACATTAAAAATGACATGTATTACAACTGATGGAGCCTGAAAGCCAATGGAATACATGATAAAGTTTCAGTCTGTGTGCCCATAACACTGCGTAGTCAGGATTGACAGAAATATAGACATATTAAATAGCTTTCTATGTCTCCTGTCCAGGAAAGGACACAGGGGTTGTAACCAAAGAACGTATTAACAAGGCAGTTGAACTGACAAATGAGTATTTTATAGCCAAGTAAGGTATGTACCTAACTGACCTCTTGAGTACTTGACCAGAGGTCCTGCTCAGGGCCCATAACGTGAATGTGACACTGGTAACCAGCTTCACTGCTGCTCAAGTCAGCAGTGTGTTCCCTCCTAAAGCAAAGAGGAATGTGGAAATATTTAAGAAAATCCATAGGAGAGCAACAGAGATGGTAATATCTTTGGGAAAAGAGATATTGCAGTGGATGACAGAAAGAGGACGCAGAAGTGGGGAGAGAATCTCCTAGTTGTGTGCAGTTTGAGGAGGAGGAAGGAGAGCTGCGTAGGCGTGGCTTTAGCTCTGTGTGGCTCTGAGTGAATCTCAGCCAAGCCTGTGGGGTTGTCCGGCACAGAGATTCCCCAATGGGGAGATCTATGTTGAACAGGAATGGCTTGGTTCTAGCTCCTCTACAGACGCAGTCATTGGCTGGGAGTGGCCCAACGGGAGTGTGCTGTTGGTGACAGTGCAGGGGGAGATGCTAAAGGTCTTCCTGCTGGACATGGCCAGCTAACTACACCCCTCACATCAGGCACTCACTTAAAGGACAATGTGAACAGCACACACCCCCATGGCTACTATAAAATGTTAAATAAAGCTGATGTCTCAGTTTAGCTGAGGTGTGATATGGGTGTTTTTTTCCCTCTCCCATGAAAATATATTACAGCTAAAAGCTACTAGGAGTGTAGGCATACGCGGATTCAACATACATGGATTAAACTCTCCATGCTAACACTAATAGCTGTATAACCTTAGACAATTCACTTCATGTCTTTAAGCTTCAGTTTTCCCATCTGTAAAATAGGGAAAATAATAATAGTAGTACTTTCCCCATATGGGTATTGAAGGGATTACATGAGACGGTCACATAAAGCCCAGGGCCTGGTATACTGCAAGCAGGAAAGACACATTGTTACAGTTCCCATTTCCTTCTGTCTACCAGTGCAGGCACCTAAAGGGAACTTACATTTCTCTTTTTTGAGACAGGATCTCTTTATATAGCCCAGGGTGGAGTTCAGCTGTAGAGCAATTTCTTGGTTCAATTCCCGGCACCAGGAAGAAGGAAGGGAGGGAGGGAGGGAGGCAGGGAGGGAAGGAAGAAGGAAATAAACAAGTTATGTGTCGTTGTAGAAGAGAGTTATATGGTGATGAGAGCAATATCCAGTCTCAAATCCCTAACACGGAAGTGCAGAGGGTTCTAAGACCTCCTTCAATCCAGAAGACTTTCAGTGAGGATGTTTCTGTCCAGGAGTTTGTATGTGGTCTCGGGGAGGGGACTGCCTCTCAGCTCAGGTGCTTTTAGGGTGATTTACTTTAGCTCCTGGATCACAGGATGTAACTCCAGGGCTTTGATGAACTTACCCCAAGTTTAGACCCCCTGTGACCGCTGGATCATCACATTGTACTATTTCCTATTTCAGATTTTAAAAGCAGCCATAAAAGCAGACCAAAATCCTCCTTTTTAAAGCAAAATGCCTACTTTAGCTGTATTGAAATTACTGAGGCTTGGAGCCATAGCTCAGTGGTATACCGTATGTCTGGCATATGTGATGCCCTGGATTCAGTCTCACCAATACCCCAAAAAGTACTGGGTGAACATTGAACATAGGTAATAAGCAGTTAGAAAACACAGTGGAAGATACCATTCAATAATAATGCAAGGTAAAATATGTAAGAGTAAACTCAGTATCAAATATGGGACAGCTATATGAAGAATACAGAAATTGAGAGCAAGAAAGAGACTTAAATACAAACATATTCATTACTGTTGTTATAGATAAGAGGACTTGACACTTTAAAAATGAATTTTCCTTAGGTTAATATATGTTTAAATTTCATTACAGTGACACTACCGATAGAATTTTAGGATATGAGGACTAGACAAATTGATTCCAAAGTTCTAGTGGAAACCCTGATTAAAACTAGGGGTGAGAAGGGTGTGGAGTTGTATGTTTCAGAGGCAGAGAGGAGGAGATGCTACCATCACCGGGTACCACTTGAAATGTTTAAACAGGCTCCCAAAGGAGTGTTGGGAGTGCTCTGCCAAACAGTGCAAAAGAGGTGGTGGTGTTGGGCTGTTTTTAGGTAATCACAGGGAGTCACCTTGAAAGGCCAGAAGCTTCCAACCAGGCCTATAGTAACAGGTTGCTGTGAGCTGGGTGGTCATGTGCTCACAGGGGTGGGGTTAGACCCTAAGCCTGTGATCCATGTGTTCTTTTGTCCCCAGGCACAATGATTACAATAAGAACAGTTCTCCAGATCAGGACGGGGGCCCTTTTGCATTGATGTTAAGATGTGAGGAGAGAGGTGAAGGGAAGCCTGTGAGTGTAGGACTTCCAGGAGGGTGACATGTCAGTGTATGCCCAACCATTTTCGTGTAGTGTTCCTTGACAGTACCGAGGGTTGAAACACAAACATTTAGTGGTAGCTATTTCCTCTCTTCTGGCCCTTTCCTATTATTGTCCAAGGCTCAGGAATGCTCTCAATTAAAAACAAACAAAAGGAAAGAAAGAAAAGGGAAAGCAAATAAAAACCTACACACACACACACACACACACACACACACACACACACCAGCACACGGAAGGCTAAACATTTTGTAACCTAGCTGGCAGCAGTTGTGCCAAGAGGAAAGAGGGTGTTTAGAATAGCCCTGTCTTTAGTTCCTGAGCTCACACCACCAGTCTCAGACACATGGGTACCCAAGAGTGCAACCAGATTTATAGATGGGTTTGGATGTTCCCACAAATCCTCAGGGAAATTTGGAAGGTGAAATGGTAACGAAGCTCACTTGAGTCCTTGCTTTAGTGATAATGGAAATTAAAATTGAAGCAATAGTAGGAAATGACAGGAAAAAATTTTAATGAAAGAGAGAAAATAAGGGGGAGGACAGCTCTGACAGAGATAAGCCAGTCCCCTGACAAAGGAAAGTAAGATGTAGGGAAAACTTGGGTCTGAAAAATGGAGGGGCACAGGCCTGTAGGGGTGGATCGGGTTGGCTGGCTCATGGAAGAACGCAGACCAGCTTTATCGGGTGCTGTGTGGGCTGGGCTCTGGCTGATCATTTCTCAGGCCTGGTTTCATAGCTCTGGAGGAATCCTCATAACCTGAGGGACAGCTCGGCCCCCAGAGATGACTGTCTCCGCTTGGAGCAGCCTTAGTCGTGTGCAGCTGGAATCCAAGGTGACGCTCGGTTAGGGGAATGCAGGATTCTGGGTGTAGCTCAGGGTCCCTGTGAATCGCTCATCCTGGTAACTTTAGTTGGAGGGTAATGAGATAGGCTAGGTAGTTTAGGACTAAAATGCTTTTTTAAAATGGACTTTTCATCAGATATCTAAAATGACTAACATGTTTGTATGCAGAGCTGAAAAAGGTTTGACCCAGAGTTCTACAAAATAAAGGTCAAGATTTATCCTTCTTTTAGGCATCTGTAAGCCCGAGAGTCGTGCTTTTTAGCAAAAACTGGTTTTCAGTCCCTGACTGCCTCCGAAGAAAAGACAGAGCATGCTTTTCAACGAGTTACAGGTGAAAGGCCGAGGAATTTGTCATCTGTTTATATCATGGTCTCCATGTAAAAACCACTCTGTGTAACTGCGAATGGCTGGTGCAAAAATTTTTCCTCTGGAAGCATCCAGAGGAAGGAGGACCTCAGTGTATGATGAGGGCATGTGAGCCTAAAAGAAAGGAGGCTGTGTATGGAGAGCTGGGGATAACCAGCCTCAAGGGACCAGCTAGGAGGCTGTGAGAGGCGAGGGAGGGCAAGAGAATTTAACCTGCAACCTCGAACTTGTGCTAGCCCTCACTGGTAGTAAGAGCGAAGGAGAATCCCGGTCCAGTGGTGCACGCCTGTAATCCCAGCACTGGGGAGACGGAGGCAATAGGAGCACAAGTTCAAGGCAGGTTTGAACTACATCACAAGACCGTGCCGCAAACAAACTCCAAAAAACAGAGGAGGTCTTCTAACGACTGCTTTTGGAATTGTCTACGTGATCTTGGACTTTTATCTTATTCGGAAAGTAATTTAGATACACTGGTGTGTTATTTTGGTAATGCAGTTTCACAAAATTCAACAGAAGAATTCCTCTCCTAATCCCTTTACTGTTAACCTGGAAGTTTGCCATTGTAGTCTACTTGAGGTTCCTGGTATTTGGTGAATACTGAATGCTGGAGAGGAGTGTCCAGCATGCGGGATGCACAGAGGTTTCTGGAGGGCGTGGGCCTGGCACGGGGCATGGCAGCTCTCCATTCCTCCCCACACCCTGCCCTGAGCATCTTTTCATCTGCATCTTTATCCTAGTGTGGTAAATTCTGGTGGTGCACAGTACTACATTCTCCTCTGGTGCTGGGCGGCAGCAGGGCGTCTCCACTCCCAGTTCGGAGTGGGATCTTGAGGGGAAACAACTGGTCCTCCATTGCCAGCAGTTTTTGGATGGAGCAAAGTTAGCAATGAACCTCGCAGTGGTTAGGAAACTAATCTTTCTTCCTCTGCACTACCTTTTTCTGAGCCAGAACATGCTACCAGTTTTAGATAAAGGAAGCAGAGGTATTGATTTTTTTCCTAAAAGCAATGGTTTCAGGAAACTGGAAATAGTCTGGGGCTACTCAGCTCCCAGAAGAGATGTGCTCTCAAAAAGTGATGCAATGTAACTGGGTTCCTGAGATGTATATGAAAAACTTTTTCTTACTATAAGCACAGTTTACCACTGCTTTTCATCTAGTGAAAACAGTAATCCCCTGATTGCCCTCGAAATTGCACATGTGAGCTGGGGGCGGTGGCACACACCTGTAATCCCAGCACTCAGGAGTCCGAGACAGGAGGATTGCTGTGAGTTTGCGGTCACCCTGAGCTACAAAGTGAGTTCAAGGTCAGCCTGAATTGCATAGTGAAACCATGTCTCAAAAAGACAAAAATAATTGCACATATGCTCTTGGAAAATGTATGGACACACACAAAGAAGAAAAAACTTAGGTTAAAAAACCCTGATGATCACCACCTACTTAATCATTTGATTACATAAGAGGGTCGTTATGGAGGTTTATAAGCTTATGTTGGTGGCTCCTTCTCAAGTTTGAAACCCACATGTGGTTGGGGAACAACTGCTGTCCAACAGTTGATAGAATCAAAGACACCCTTATCCTGCTGCAAAATAGGATTATAACTTATAGTTTTGGAGGTGTCAGTTCATACCTAGTTGGCCTAATACTTTTGGGGCTGTAGCACACAGTCCATCACGGTGGAAGTGCATGGCAGAAGGAGCTGCTTAGCTCACCGTAGCCGTGATACAAAGAGAAAGGAGAAAGAGCAGCGGGTGTCTTGATATCCCTTTCAAAGACCTGCCTGCTGAGCCACAGCACAGCCCAGGTAACCTGGGTTCCTTCCGTTAGGTCCCACCTGCTAAAGGTTCTAGCCACGTTCATCTTTTCTTTTTTCTTTTCTTTCTTTTCTTTTCTTTTCTTTTCTTTTCTTTTCTTTCTTTCTTTCTTTCTTTCTTTCTTTCTTTCTTTCTTTCTTTCTTTCTTCTTTCTCTCTTCTTTCTTTTCTTCTTTCTCTCTTCTTCCTTCCTTCCTTCCTTCCTTCTTCCTTTCTGTGCCAGAAATGGAACTCGGGACTCTGCGCTTGCCAGGCAGGCTCTGTGCCCCAGAGTTATCTCCCTAACCTTTTTTTTTCTTTTTTTGAAACAGAGTCTCACCGTGTAGTGGAAGCACAGGGAGGTTCTGAGTTTACTATGTAACCCAGGCTGGCCTTGAACTGGCAGGGATTCTCCTACCTCAGCTTCCCGAGTGCCGGGACTACAGACATGCACAACCATGCCCAGCAACCACCTACTTTTCTTGTAATTAACAGAATTTCTTTCTTCTTATGGCGAATAACATCCCCTTGTGTACATGTACCACATTTTCTTTACCCATTCATCTGCTGATGGGTATCTGGGCTGGATCTCTGTCTTGGCATAGTGAATTGCTGCAGCAAACACGGATATGCAGGTATCTCTATACGGTGCTGACTTGCGTTGCTTTGGGTGGTATAGCTGGATCTAATGGTATTTTCAATCTTTTAAGAAACCTCCATAGTGATTTCCATAGTGGCTGTACTGACACTCGCACCAGCAGCGTAGAAGTTTTCTTATCCCTTGCTCCAGCCTCCCCAGCATTTATTAATTTTTGTTTTCTTCTTCCTCCTCTTCTTCCCCTTCTCTCCTTCTTTGAAACAGGATCTCACTTTGTAGTGCAGGCTGCACTTGAACTCACTATGTAGCCCAGGCTGGCCTCAAACTCACAATGATCTTCCTGCCTCAGCCTCCGGAGTATTGAGGCTACAGGCATGAATCATACCTGGCTTTATTTTTTACATACTGGATGATATTCATTCTGACTGGGATGAGGTGGTATTGCAGTGTTGTTTTCATTTGTATTTCCCCACAGATTAATTTTTAAAATAGATTTCCATAAACACCATTAATAGGAAAATACACACAGTGCAACCTACCTTGGATATAATAGCCCTTATTTATTTGTCATTGTTCTTAAAATCTCTTTTGGGGGGTGGATAAGTGGCTTATTGTTGAACTATATCCCTAGCCTCTTTCTTCTACTTCTTTAGATCTTTTTTGTGTGTATGTGTTACAGCATTGAACCCAGGAGCTTCACACTGAGCTACAACCCCAACCCTTTATCAACTTTAAGACAAGGTTTCACTGAATTGTTAAATTGCCCAGTCTGGGCTTGAACTTGCAATCCTTCTGTTTCGGCTTCCCAGAGTGCTTGGATGACAAGCCTGTGCCATCACGTCCAGCAAAATTTATGTTTTTTAACCATAAATGTGAAATGAATGAAACATTAATTGTGGCTTTCTTGTTTACATCTTCTGTCAGATTCCTGGTCAGATCACCATATGAATAACTGTTAGTTATTCAATAGGCCTTTTATTCTTATTACAAACTCACTGAACTGAGTATTATTCACTTTTTCAAAATGCAGTTATGATTTTTTTCTTACTTTACTGCCCAGTAAATAATTTCAGTTTAAATTCTTCATCCTACACAGCAATAATTTATTTTTCTTAACTTTTCTTTCATGTTTGACTGTTGTAGTTTTAACTTTTGAAACAATTTTTACTAAATCTAGAAATGTTCCATTGTTTTCTATAAATTATTACCTGTAGTGACATGTAAATATGGTACTGCTAGTGCCATAAAAATAGCTAAAATATGTGGCTAAGTATGGACATGTATTATCATTTTAAGACTGTCACATCAGTGTTTTATATGTGACATGTAAATATTGTACTGCTAGTGCCATAAAAATAGTTAAAATATGTGGCTAAGTATGGACATGTATTATCATTTTAGGACTGTCACATCAATGTTTTATACTGTCATTTAGTTATTGTGAATCTGTTAATTGCTGTTTATTCAGTCTTTTTTTAAATTCTAGTAATTGCACGCTGCTGTTATGGCTTGTGTCTAGATGTCTCCTCAAAGTCTCATGCAGTCATAGTGGGGCTTTTTCAGAGGTGGCTGGATCTAGAGTGTGTGACTGATTCATGGTGCAATGCTAGAATTAAGAGTGCTAGGATTAAAGGTACTAGGATCAGTCCACTGACTGGTTTGGCACCACCCTAAGCCAGGTAGTCCAGACAGAATATAAAGGGGCAGAAAGAAGCTGCCACTGTGCCTTGTTACTGGCTACTTGCTTATGCAGCCTTCTGCCCACCATGAACTCTTTCTCCTCTCTGACGCTCCTCTGCCATGCCACCCGGCCTTGGAGCCAGCCAACTGTGGACTGAAACCTCCACAAACTCTGAGCTAAGTAAATCTTTCCTTCTTTAACTTTGGGTGCTGGGTATTATATCTTAGCAGTGAGAAAAGTAACTAAGACATTGTTATAGATTCTGTTTTGTTTTTGAAATCAGGCTTTCCATATGTAGCTCAAGCTGGCCTTGAACTCAAAATCCTCTTGCCTCAGCCTCCAGAGTAATGGGATTACAAGCATTCACTACCAGAGTCCCACTCGGGGCTTTTCCTATCCATCTTCTCTTTTTTCCAATCTCTCTCCCCTTCTTCCTTCCTTAATGAACAAGCGACAGTCATATTCTTTTAAGAGGAATTTAAATGTGTTTTATCACAAGTGTCTTCACTGATCAAAGCTAATCTTGAATTTGGTTGTGAAACCTAAGGAGAGTAGCTGTGGATTATTATGTCTTTGTGCTTAGTGTATAAAAACTAATTTCTAGTTTCTCCATTTGCAGATTTGATGAAAAATGAAATGTTAAACTTTCTGCTATGTTTATTCAATGGCAAATTGGATAATCATTCACTTGAATCAAATTTTGTTTTGCTTGAAATATTTTCTTGCTGCCACAATGATGTGGTGCCCATTTTCCAGGATGCTTATCGAATACATAAAGCTTAAGAGTTTTCTTCTTTATCCAGCTTGCCAATCATGGATGTAAATTTCTTCATTTCCTAATAGATAGTCCAAAGTAGCATTTGAGCTGAGCTGTGATTTAACAGGAGTAATTCTGTTTTATTCTTATTGCTTTGCTTTGTCATTCCGTCTCCACTGAGCTAGAATGTGGAGTGTTGGGGATGCAGCTCAGTGGTAGAGTTCTTGCTTAGCATATTTGAAGCCTTGGGCCAATATAAAAATAACACACTGATCTGGTTTTTTTTTTTTTTTTTTTTTTTTTTGGCGGTACTGGGGATCGAACTCAGGACCCTACGCTTGCTAGGCAGGCGCTCATTCTACTGAGCTATATCCCCAGCCCAACATGCTGATCTGGATGTGCAAACTTTTTCATCTACTTATTCAAGCTGTACATTGATGGGGTTAACTTTTAATCCAAGTTGTTCTGATAAGTAACTAAATCTTCACTAAATAAAAAATTTCCAGCGTCCTGTTTGCATATTTAACACAATCATAACCTACAGTTTAAAAAAAAACCTCAAAAGCCACTTTGAAACTTCCTA
>PVLD010026152.1:0-22610 GCA_004027595.1 Dinomys branickii | reverse complement strand
GGCTGCTGCCCATCACTGAACAAACGCTTATGATAAACAACTTAAAAGGAGGAAAGGTTTATTTTAGCTCACAGTTTCAGCGGGCTGAGTCCAAAGCCAGTGGACCTGTTGCTGTGAGTTCATGGCGGAAGAGCACACCATGGTTGGAGCCTGTGGCAGAAAAACCTCTTTGACTTGTGCTGGCCGAGAAACAAAGAAGTAAGACAGGAAGGGACCAGAGGGACCAGGATCCAATGTCCTTGTCAAAGTCAAGCCTCTAATGACTGCACTTCCTTCCACAAGGGCTTGCCTCCTAAGCTTCCACCAACTGCCATTAGTGCCATGAAGAGGACAATCAATTCCTATTGATTTCCAGAGTGGTTGCAGCAGTTTACATTTCTACTCAAAACGTAAAAATGTTCCTTTTCCCCTACAACCTTGCCAGCATTTGTGGTTGAAAGCACATTTTCTTTTGATGAGAGCCATTTTTTTCTGAAGTAAAACACAATCCCAGTATTGTGTTGATTTGCACTTGTCTAATGGCCAAAGATGCTGAACATTTTTTCAGATACTTACTGGATGTTTGTACTTTTTCTACCGAGAAGTGTCTATTCATTTATAGTGACTCTTTTTGATTAGGCCTTTCATTTGGGGGGGCAGGTCTAAATGTTTTTAGTACTTTATACATTCCAGATATTAATCCCCTCTCTGTGAAGCAGCTAGAAAAAATTTTCCCATTCTATTAGCTTATCTCTTCACTCTTGGTTCTTTCCTTTGCTGTGCAGAAGGTTTTTGATATGATATGTTGATTTGTACTGTCATTTCTTCTACAATCAGGCTTCTGTTCAGAAACTCCTTTCCTTGCCTATGTCCTTAAGAGGTTTACCTATTTGTCATCTTCAGATGAAGTGTTGCTATATCTGTCGTAATATCCAGGTTTGAACCATTTTGAATTTGTTTCTGTACACAATGAGAAATATGGATCCAGATTCAACCTTCTGCATGTGTGTATTAGTCAATGCTTATTAGTGTTAGATGTAGAAGTGCGTGAGATGTCTGTCTTTGCCCTGGAACCTGAAGCATCTAGTTGAGGACTTCTATGGCAATGTCCCATGCAAGTCTTTATCTGAAGGATCAACGATGTGAGACCAAAGGATCTGGGCAAGAAAGGCCCAAGGGCCAGTGCTAGAAACTGAAGTTTCTGTGCCAATAAGTGGAAGGATGTGAACCAGGAGGCTTAGGGTTGTACACAGGAAGCAAGGAGATGATGTCCAAGATAAAGAGGAGGACTGAATCTCCTCTGAAGAAAGCAAGCAGCCAAAGCTCTTTGAAGAAAAACCACCAGAAACTCTTCTAAGAAAAAATAGCACAGTGAAGCTCTTTCAAGGAAGGTCCTCTGAAATCCTTCCCTCCCATTCCCTCTTTATACCATTTTGACAGCAAGCCTCCCTAACTGGGTCGTCCACACCCAGAACCATGTGGACTCAATTCAGCTGGGCATTCCTCACTCAACAATTTGTCAATTAATCACCACAATGAGGGTAACCAGTTTTCACAGCACCACTTGTTGAAAAGGCTGTCCTTTGCCCAACATATGTTTTTGCCTTGTCAAAAATCAGATGGCTGAATGTGCCCAGAGTTGTTTCTGTAACTTCTATTCTATTGCACTGGTTTACATGTCTGTTTTTGTGTTTGTACTTGCTGCTTTTATCACTGTAGCTTTGTAATATAGCTTGAAATTTAGGATGATGATGCCTCCAGCCTTGTTCTTTCACCCAGTATTGCATTTGCTATTTTGAGTCTCTTTTAGTTCTATATGAATTTGTAGGGTTTTTTTCTAGTGCTCTGATGAATGCTCTTAGTATTTGCACTGAGATTGCATTGAATGTGTATGTCAGTTTGGGAGATATCGCTACTTTGCCAACATTGGTTCTGCCTATCAACAAGCAGGGGCTATCTTCCATTTTCCAATGCATCGCTACATTGTTTATTTGGGCTGTGAAATATTTTAGTGCATGCATTCAGAGCTATTAGCTTTCCTCTTGTCACTTTTTGCATTAGGTCATGTAGCTTTTGGCATGTTGTGGTTCAATTATCAATTGATTCTAGGAACTTTTTGAAAATTTCATCCCTGATCCCTTTTGTGACTCATTGGTTATTCAAAAATGTACTGTTTAACCCCCACATATTTGTATAGTTTCTATAATTCTTTTTCTTTTGATTTCTAACTTCCTTCCATTATGACCTAGAAGTATGCAGGGGAGTATTTCAATATTTTTGGCATTTATTTAAGCGTGGTTTATACCCTAAAATATGGTCTATTTTGGAAAAATTTCCCTGTGCTACTGAGAAAAACCACATATTCTGTTGTTGGATGAAATATTCTGTAGATATCTGTTCAGTCCATTTGTTCAATGATGTGGATTAACTGTGATATATCTTTGGTAGTGTTTTGATCTAGCTGACCTGTCTCATGATGACAGTGGGGCATTGAAGTCCCCTGCTATGATTATGTGGGTGCATATATATCCTTTTCTGTTCAGTTCTTCCTGTTTTATCAAGTTTTTTTTTTTTTTTGCTGTGTAGATATTTACAACTGGTGTCTCTTCCTTTTGAGTTGTTTCCTTTACCATTCTGTAGTAGCCATCAGGGTCTCTTCTGATCAGTTTTGGCATGAAGTCTCCTGGTGGGACCGTGGGGCAAAAGGAACACTCCTTCAGTGTTGGTGGAAGGGCAGACTGGTGCAATCACTGTGGAAATCAGTATGAAGTTTCCTCAAAAAGCTAGGATAAGAGGTCCCGTTCAACTCAGCTATTCCTAATCTGTGTGTCTTCCCAGAAGAAGTAAAAACAGTATACCACAGCACTCTATGTACACCCATGTTTATAGCATCACAATTTGTAGTAGTTAAGTCTTGGAGACAACCCAATTGCCAGTCAACCAAGGAATGGGTAAAAAGATGTGGTACCTGTAGAGAATGGAATATGACTCAGCCGTAAAGAAGGATAAACTTGAAAATTTTACAGATAAATGGGTGCAACTACAGATCATACTCATAAAGAAAATAAACAAGATTTACATGTGAAAATATTGTATTATCTCTCTGGTGTGAGAAACTTAAAGAACAAATATGGTCTAAAATGTACAATTGATATTGTGAAAAGGGAGGAAATTGTTCAAAAGGAAAAAGGAACTATGATGGAGGAAAGGGGAAAAGATGGAGGGAAAAGAAAAAAACTGCAAGTCAGTTATACCGTTAGTGTCTCTTAGTTTATTGAAAAGGAAGATTTGTGCTAATATCAGTTGGAGAAGCTTAAATGCCCACATCCTATACTCTGAATAAGTACTTTAAAGATAACAATATGCAACGCATTAACTATTGTTATTCTCCTATTATTTTGCTGTGGAATTTTTTGTTTTATCTTTTTTCCATAAAAAGGATGTGTCATATACATATAGTAACTCCCCGGGAAGAATGTAATCATTACATACTGAAAACGTATTAATAAGAAATACAAATAGAAAAGATAAAAAAACAGGAAGTGAAAAAAGAATGACAAAGAAAAAACAAAGCCACGCTGCCAGGAAACACATACGATCCCACAAACTTCTCCGTGTGTTTGAATGAGTGGTTTCTTTCCCGGGCTTGCAATATTGAAATACACCAGAAATGAAGCAGGGACAGTGAGTCAGTACTGTGTCCTGTTCTGATTCCACACACACACTTTTGTTTTGTATATGCGGGGTCCTGCATAGCCTTTGCTGCTGGGCATTTTCAAGCACATGGTAGGATGTCTGCCTTAGCAGCTCTTGGTATTTCTGTCACCCTGTGTGCTTCGTGTCACTACTATTTCTGCCTTGCTTTGTGGCCTCTAGGCTGTGAGGTATCACCCCTTCCACCAGAAGCCCCTCTGTCTATTTAGGACATGCTGTGGTAACTGTCCAAACTGGTAAGTTCCAAAACAGATTGGGACATGGAGAATCCAAGTGGACCAATGAGCTCTCTGCTGGAAGTAGACAGCAAGGGGGGCGGGATCAAGCAATCCACAGAACGTAGTGCCAGCTTTTTCAGACTTGGCCTCCCTCTGAAAACCACAGGCCAGCAGTCTGGCTTCTCACACAGAGGGTGTGAGTATCATATCCTTCCTCATGTTAAGTGACCCCTGGTTAACTTCCCAGGGCGCTGAGTCTAGCATGTGCCCTCTGTGCCCATCTCCCAACCACAAACTATGGCAGTGTAACTCTGCACACCCCAAAATATAGTTATTCTGTGACTTCTGATTCCTCAACTATCTCAGTCTAACCCCTTCCAAGAAATGGTTCCTGATTACTCCCTTTCAAATATGGTGGGCACTGCAGTGAATTTCTTCTCCAAGTATAGCCTGTCACATAGGAGGACTTACTTTCAGAGTAGAATCCCTCTTTCCACATGCAGTTTACAATTCATGGGCTTAGTGCTGCCACCCTGGCCTGCTGTTTCTTCCTAGGTCTTACCTCGTGTTTTCAGACATAGGTCTCTCTCCTTGGGAGCCAGTTAGTGTTCTAGGCTCCACGCTCAGGAGGTGTCTGATGGGAAAGAAAAATTTATTAGGAATTGGACTACAGGGCATTCATGTTGCATTCTAGGAAAGAACTGGTCTATATTCTATCCATGCCCAGAGGGATTGTGTGTGTGTGTGTGTGTGTGTGTGTGTGTGTATGTATGTATGTGTGTATGCACAAATATGCACATGTCTTAGTGGGTATTGAACCCAGGACCTTTGCACAGAGCTACATTCCTAGCTCATTTTTATCTTTATTTTTATATGGGGCCTCACCGAGTTGCTAACTTGCCCAGGCTGGGCTGGAATTTGTGATGCACTTCCCTCAGTGAACCAGACTGTATGATAGGTATGTCCTACCATGTGTGGCTCATGCAATGAAATTTTGTGGGAGGTTGAGTTTAAAGGAGACAGGCTAATTAATCAGCTGCAGGCAATTTCGAGCCAGCCTCTTAGGCATCTTATGCATGCAGTGGCATGGGTATAGCTGCCTGCTTTTTACTAGACTAACAGTGAAAATCAAGGGAGGAAAGCAGAGCAGAAACATTTTAAAAACTTGCAATTTGACATAAAAGAAATCCATATAGAAGTGAGTCCAGTGACTGTGTGGGTGCCGATCATATTAATGCCATTAAAAAGAAGCCAACAACCCCACATCCACATAATAGGAAAGATGCTGCAAGAGCATTATTGGAATTGGCCAGACCCTACTATCATGGGCTCAAAGGTGTAAAAGTGTCAACTTTTTTAAAAGACTTTGCTTGGGGAATAAATCCCCCTGTGTTCCGCTCACAAAGGGCCACCTAGGAATTATTTCTCCACATTTGTTTAACTATGCTGTACTGTTCAGGTCTCTCAGAGCCTGCTGTCATAATGATCCAGGGGACTGGATACTGCTACCAGTGGTGACAGATTTGGCATCATCCACATGGTGCCTAACTTCCAGACATGGAGAATGCAAGAGTTGTGGGTTCCCAGAAGCTTCCATCTAGATTTCAAAGGAAGGCCAGAAAGGTCAGGTATTATGCGGAAGGATCAGAATCCCAACAGTCAGTCCCTGAGAAGGTGATGCGTGAAACTGCATGAGTAAAGCTGAAGCTGCAATGGAGACTGCAAGAAATTAGAGATGTGAGGAATTTAGAACACCAGCCAAGAAAGGCTGTAGGCAGTAAGCAGAGTTAACCCAAGAGAGAACCCATTCAAGGTTAGCAGGCCAATGCCTTGGGGTTCATGTCATGCAACATGTGCTGGAGAATCCAGACACAGAATTACAGAAATTAGTGTTTGCTATTCCTGCTGAATTTCAGTCTCACTTAGGGCCTATCCCTCCCTTCTATACTTCCATCCTTCCTTTGGGGAATGAGAATGCCCAAGAGCTTTATGTGTTCCAATGTGGAACTGTTACAAGGTCATTAGATCATAGGAATGCTACACACCTATGGACTAATCTACAGGTAAATCCATAGCCAAATGTGCTGTTAAGAGGTGAGGCCTGGTCAGAAGAGTAAGGTCACTAGGGGAATGACCTGGAAAGATGCTGTGTCCGGTGCAGCTCTCAAAGTTCTCAAAGGATAGGACAGTGAGAGGATGGAGAAATAAAGATAAGAGACAATACATAGAAAGCTGAGGTCAGGTGGAGCCCTTTCTTCAGATCAGAGGAAAAGGAACTGCTCAACCACCACAATGCATTTATTTATACATTTGGCAGGTTGCTGTCACATGACACCCTTTGCCTAGCAACATGTTCTTGGATTGCGGGGGGCATATTGTGTGTTTTTAAAAACTGCAACAGCTTGTTTATGTGGCTTACCTCAGGCACTTTCTTTATGGACCAGCCTTGCCTGGCTCCTGCATGTGTGATCAATTTCAAGCTTTAACCACTCCCCAGAGAAAGATGTATCTCTTTCCCCTGTTACTCCCTTCTCTCTTCCTGGCAACCAGGATGTGAGCAGACTTCCTCCACTAGATTCTTCCACCATGCCCCTTCTGTATTGGATTGAATTTTCTTCTAAAATCCCCTAGCCAAGATAAACCTCTTTTCTTTAAGTTGTAGGTATTGGTTATTGCATCTCAGTGATGAGAATGTGATTAAGACCCCCCTAGGCCTGTCCTGTCCAGAGCAAAGTAAGTCCCCAACTTATGAACATTCAAGTTGTGAACTTTCACAGATATGAAATGACCTATAGAAACTCTAAGAGGTGGTGACTCATTGGAGGAAATATGGCATTAATGGTAGGCCTATGAAGGCTATTTTTTCTCTAGTCTCTTTGTTTCTGTCTCTCTGTCTTTCTGTCTCTCTCTCTCTTTCTCTTCCCTTTCCTCTCTCCTTTCCTCATGGAAAGCAGCTTTCCTTCACTAAACCCTTGCACTGTGACAATTCTATGTCAGCTGACCATTGATAAAAATTTCTAAAACCATGGGCCAGAACCTCCTCTAGGTTATTATTTTTAGGTATTTTGTCACAGTGACAGAAACCTGACTAACATACTCTCACACCTTCACACATTTTTGTCTCCACCCTGTGAGGATCAAAGACACATGAATGGTGCACACACTCTTGGAATACATTAATCATTCATAGCTCCATGGGTCAGGCTCACCCAACAGGAAATCAATATGAACCTAGTATTCCATCAAAATTTTTGTGGTCAGGGTTATACTAGGGAATAAATTTAATAGAAGACACATAATTTATAGGATTATTTTATAATATTCACCCAAAGACCTGCCCCCTTCCCAATGCAAACCAGTCTGGGAGACCGAAAGAATCCAGCTGAGGACCTGGATCCTATGGCAGTGTCTTACACAAGTCCAGCTGAAGACCTAGAGCCCATAACAATGTCTCACACAATCTATATCAAGGATCTACACTGGGTATAGACAGGGGTCAGTGGTGGAAGCTAGAATGTCTGAGCCAGTGGGATGAAGGATCTGTTTCAATAGGCAGAGGCATCTGTGCTTGAGCCAGAAAGTGACACTCCAGGTAAGGGCCAGAGCTCCCCCAGAGAGAACCACAGCCATCTTCTGATATAGTAAGGACCCAAAGTCCTCTAACAATGAGAGCAGCTGAGTTCATATCAGGAAAGCCAGCATGACAAACTTCTCCAAGAGAATCAACAGAGTACCGTGTTTCCCTCCAGTTCTCTTTTTATGCTGTTGGCAACAACCCTCAAATGGGCTATCCACACCCAGAAAGATCCCGACTCAGTTCAGCTGGGTATTACAAGTTGACCATTGGTTAGTCCACCACAAAAGCCAATCAAAAACAAATTTGTTAAATGGAATCTACAGGATTGTTATGGTTGATACATTGTGTCAACTTGGGGAGTCTAGAGGTTTGACTGAGTGACTCAGCAGGAAGCCAAGGTGCTTACTTTGTACACATCCTGAGCCTGTGGAAGAGGAGGGCATGGAGACTGTGTGAGAGTTACACGCCCCCTGGGTGGGAGTAGGCTGTTTACAAGGGAGAAAAAGAGGCTGCTTGCTGCCATTTCTCCTTTTTGCTCTGGTTGTTTCTGCTGTGCTCTGCTCCCTGAACGTTTGCCCTCTGCCATGTGCCACTCTGCCTCTGAGCCAGCCAAGTATGGACTGAAACCTCCACAAACTGTAAGCTAAATAAACCTTCCCTTCCTTCATTTTGGATGTTGGATATTTTGTCTCTGCAATGAGAAAAAAGTAACCAAGACAAGGATATTGTAACTTCTGAGTCCACATGCCCTTCACTTTGGCTAGTGCAGTCCAAAAATCTCCATGGGAAGATCTTCATGAGTGAGACCACAGTGAAGGCAAAAGGACTGTATGGCTTCCCAAATGTGTAGGCCCGAATACAGGGTAATACTGCAGGTCCAAACACTGCTTGACTGTTATCCTGCAGTGACCCATACACACAGGAGCCACATGTTTGCAAAGGGGAATTCATGAAAGCAGAGATCTCAATCCCACATGCCAGGTGATGCTATGGTGGTACAAAAGCTGACTATAGGAGGGGATGGTGCCTCACAGAATATGTCAGGCTGCTGCCCACCACTGAACAAATGCTTATGATAAACAACTTAAAAGGAGGAAAGGTTTATTTTAGCTCACAGTTTCAGAGGGCTCAGTCTAAAGCCAGTGGACCTGTTGCTGTGAGTTCATGGTGGAAGAGCACACCATGTTTGGAGCATGTGGCAGATTAAACTCCTTGATTTGTGGCAGCCGAGAAACAAAGCAAGATAGGAAGGGACCAGATGGACCAGGATCCAATGTCTTTTTTAAGGTCAAGCCCTTAATGACTAGACTTCCTCCCACAAAGAAGGTCCCCTAAGTGTTCCACCAACTGCCAATAGTGCCATGATCTGACCACCAGTTCTTCAACACATAGGCCTCTGGAGGACACTTATCCTAACAACAGCAGGCAGTGACCTTAGCCCAAGGCATCACCAGCAGAGGCAATGACACACATCTTCTTCTGACACAGCTCCCCTCTGGGACACTAAACACACCCCCTCCTAGGTAAGCCAATGGGCAGCCATGCTAAGTTAGAAAGTGGGTAGAGGGAATTTCTTGTTCTTGTCCTTTGATATGAGGCATTCTGTTGGGTGGGCCAAGCATGCTGTCTGCTTAGCCTATTGTACCAGTTTACTCTGGTTACCTAAGAGAACATCACAAACTGTATGGTTAAATGACAGAAATTTATTTTTTCACCACTCCAGAGAAGAGAAGTCTGAGGTGAAGATGCAGGCAACATTGGATTTTTCTCAGGTTCCTTCTCCCTGGCACTTGCTGGGGTGCCTGTTTGTGTGCATGTGACCTAAACTGCTCTTCTTATGAGGACATTAGTCCTTAGCATTGAGGTCCACACCAGTCACTTTATTTCAAATTAAATCCCTTGATATAGGCTCTATCTCTAAATACAGTCTCATTCTAAGGACACTTGCCTAATTTTTAGTGGGGCCTATTTAATGCCATATAGCCATGATCTCAACAAAATTCTTCTTTTTGCCCAAATATACTCCCCCCCCCATACTCCTGAGGCTCCAGAGAAATCCACAAGAGGTTAACACACTCTGTTTCACCCTAAATATTGAGAGTGATTATTGCTTGCTCCAGGAAACACCTGCCTCATATCAGCTAGTGCTTCATTATCCAGGTGGACACAGCTCACTGAACAATGACCTCTGCTGCCACCACATCTAGGTTTCCAGTGTGAGCTCCAGTCTGAATCTCTGACCATTGTAACCACCTCATCCCCTTGATTACATACAACTGTCATTAGTATTCACAACTACTTTCCTAATTTTTCAATTCACATACGCCAGTACCACACCTCAGTGACATGTCCTAAATTCAGATCCATTTTCTTGGCTAATTCCACAAAAATGGAAGACATACATATGGCCAATATTAATAGTGTGGTCTGAGAGCCCATGGATGACCATGGGAGGATGCTGAAAACAATGCTCAGGAGAGAAACTGTTCTAGCAGAGAAACTTTGTAGGGGATTGAGTTGGGTGGAGCTGGGAAGAGGATAAAACCAGGACATGCCGCTGAGATCCTCCTGAGGTCTGATCTGGCCTTGCTGCACAGCCTGGTGAGCCCAGATCCTGCAGTGCTTTGTCTGCATTGTTTGAGCAGGGGGCCATCTGGGCAGCAATGTGGCCAGGAAACGGAGCTCTTGCAAGAGAAAAGGAAGGATGGCCAAGGATCATGGAGACGGGACACTGGTGTGCCTAGGACATTTGGTGGGGGAGATGAGACTAGGTTACAGGGCGGAAGGTGAGGAGGGGGAAGGAGATGGGCATCAGAACAAAGCGATAGGACAACTTCACGTCCTCTTGGGGTGGTATCTCCACATGGAAGGATTTCAGAACCTAGGACAGAAGTGTGGATTATATCAGGGCTCTTCAGCGGGGTCAGGGTCCTAACCAGCATGCTGCAGCACCTAAGTGCAGCCACCAGACTGTAGGGGAGGAGCAGCCTGTGCTCCCATGCAGACCCACCCACTCTGCAAGACTCTCCCGGCCAGGCACTGCCCTAATCTGCAGGGTCCCAACTCGTCCAGCTCAGGGTCCATTCTGCAAGACCATGGCCCACCCACTACATGGGCTCTGCACTACTATGGAAGGACCCACCCAGCACAAGCCTTTCCCTGCTCTGTAAGGCTTCCCTCACTGACGCCATGCCAAACCTCTGCCAAGGCCTGCCCCCTTCCCTAGACCCACCATAGTTCCCTTGGCCAGGGTCCCACCACATCCCAGGCCTCTGCCAAGGCTCTCTCACATGATGCAGAAACAGTAGCATCTCCACCTCTGCCAGACGCCTCCCCAGACACTGGCGCACCCCAAAGCCAAAAGCCAGGTGGTGGAAGGTCTGCTTGCTGTCCAGCCAGCGTTGGGGGTTATATTTCTCTGGATTTAGGAACACTGTGGGGTTTCGGCCCATTGAGTACAGATAGAAATGGACCCAGGTCTGCAGACAGGTGCAAAGGGGGGTATCAATCACCTGAGGGGCAACTTGTAAATGGCTTTAGTTGGGAGCCCCGGGGACTCACTCACCCCAGCTGGGATGTGGTAGTTCTGAAGCACCAAGTCTGAGCTCAGTATTCTCTCCAAAAAAACACCAACAGGGTACAGCCTGAGGTTGAGAGACCAGCAAAGTTGCTCCAGCTGTGACAAATGTCCTCCAATCTCCTCTGCAGCCTTCTTACACAGTACCACCAGAAGAAAAATTAGCCCTCTTCTTGACAGTGGGCTTCCATGTATCTGCTGAGCTCAGCCAGAGCTCCCTCCACATGGTAGTGCAGGGCAGGGAGGATATGGAGGATGGCCACAGGACTTTGAAGTGAGATCCCAGAGGAGGAGGGCTGTACCCGCACCGTGAGGGAGTAAAGAAGAGCTGAGCGACAGCGAGTTCCCAGGAAAAGCTTACTCATACCGCGATCTCTGTCCTCGAATCCCTTAGACAGAGGGGAAAGGGACTAGGGGTGGTTGAGCTGGCACCTACCTCAGGGTCTCCTTGAGCGCTGCCCTCAGCAGGGGCAATTCCGTGGTGGCCCGCTGGGGATCCCCAGAGATGCTGGCCTCAGCAGCTAGGCTTTCCTGGTGCAGGGCCTGCTGCATAGTGGGGTTCCTGGACAACTCAAACAGTGTCATCATCAAGGAGAAGGCTGTCTGCAGGAGGTAGAGGGCAAGGCTCAGATCTCACACTGCCGTGCCCCCCATCCAGGGCAACCCTCCCACAAGCATGTCCAGGAGGACAAGCCTGGCACTCCAGGCTTCAGGTCTCTGATGCCTACCTGGACCTATTCATTCTTTGATTCCTCAGAGAAAGGCCTCTAGATCCCAGCCCAGTACTCCCCCTACAGCACTGCAGGCTCTGCTACTCACATCCTGCATGCGGCTTCAGCAGGTAGCCTTCAGCATGCTGTGGGGCTCTGGAGCTCACGTCCATCAGCTTCCAATTCTTTTTTAGCCTGACTGTCCAAAGGCTTTAATGTATCAAGTTGAACCAACCCTGCCACTCCTAACCTCAGATACCTCAGATCATTTCTCCCTGCTGGTCATTTCTGTGCTCCCTGTACTCATCTGAG
This sequence comes from Dinomys branickii, assembly GCA_004027595.1. Lineage (NCBI taxonomy): Eukaryota > Metazoa > Chordata > Mammalia > Rodentia > Dinomyidae > Dinomys > Dinomys branickii. Next base: position 10,523 of record PVLD010026152.1, on the reverse strand, counting down.
ATCAGAGCCCCAGTATGTCCAGAGTGATTCATTTCCTGGCATAAGCCACAGAAATGGCCTTCTAAGCGTGTCCTTGATAGGGTAGGACTTCTATGCATGTCCTACTCCCTGCAGAGTGGTCAAAGGAAGCACTCTGCACTCATGCACCCATGGCTGGTTTCCTCTACCCGTAATATGAAGGCCCAGGACTGGCATCCCTGATCCTGCATGACTATGCACAGGACACCCACTGGGAATCATAGTGGGCTTCATTGACAGTGATAGGCAGGTGTTGGGCTGACCGTATCCACACTCCCTGCTGTGAGTTCAATACTGTTGGCCTTGATGGCTTTTACTGACAAGTCCCCCTGCAACAGTAGATCTGTCATGATGCCACTGTAATACTCAGGGTAGCTGTGAATAAGCTTCTGATAAGTCTTCTGGATCCACCTGTCAGCTGCAAGAGAGGAAGGAAAGCTATTCAGATCCCAGAGATGGGAGCACCTCTTCATCCTCCTATTCCTCCCCACCTGTCCACAACACCTACAAATCTCTGTGCTTCAACCATTATCTCCAGCTAGGCCAGTCCTAGTCTCTTGCTAATGTCCTGGAAAGACCACAAAATGTTGTTATCCTGTGATTTGACCTCTTTGTGGCTCAGGATGGAGTGGTTGATGCACAGGAAAGCAGGTGACTGTCCTGCTCCTAAGACTCCCAGTAATAAGACTTACCATACTCAGAGACGATGTCCCAGGCCTCAAAGTGCTCCTTCCACACTTGGCTGCTAATCCAGCGGGACAGACTCCTGGGCAGAAACATGAGCTGTCCAGTAGATTTGAGCATGGCATGCATGGCATGGGTGAACTTCAGGCTGTCAGAGTGTGGGTTGTGTCCAAAGAGGCCCAGCCGCTCTCCAAAGAGTACAAAGCTGCTGGCTGCAGAAAGAATGGCATTGATGGCTAAAGGAAGTCCTGACCTTAGTTCATTGTCCCAGCTCTCTCTGCCCCATTGCTCACCACTTCCACATGCTCTGGGATTGGTAACAATCTGGAACCCACCTTCTATGATATAGTTAAAGATTCTGGGCTGGATGTCCAATGTCAGGCTCCCCCGGGCATTCTGTAGCACCCTCTTCTTCAGAGCATCTGAGAAGTCTCTTGCCACTGTGTCCACCATGGGGAGGAACTTTCGCATTGCCTCTAGGGACAGCACATTCGGGTTTAGCCGCATTCGGTTGTAACGCCATTCAGGCCCATTCCTGCAGGGTAGAGCAGAGCTGGACTCAACCTAGCCCCACCTTCCTGGTCACTAAAAGGAAGAAGGTGTCACTGGGAGATGAATGTGTCCATGGAGGTAGGCTGCTGCAGGTCTTGCTGCATCCTTTCTCTCAGAGTAGCCTTCATGTGCTGGGTTGATGGCCACTGAAGGCTAAATGGGAACGGGACACCAGATTCTACCGAAAATGCTATGATAACTGAATGCATGCATTCCTGTCAATTCACAAGCCCGATGCCCTCCACACAAATTCTTTTGCCAACCCTGCCCAGGGAGGGAGGCTTTATCTCAAGGACAGGAAATTGACCCTCTGTCAAGCTTTACTCACCTGGCCCACACCATGCCCCAAGGAGAAGGGTGGCTGACCTCCCACCTTCTTGTTCTTCCCTACGGACCATGCTGCCTCCCAGTCAGTAGCATCTTCCTGTCCCCAACAGTGTCCTCATCTTGTGTGGGGAAGGATCAAAACCTCAGCTCTCAAAAACTCTCAAAATATCAAAATTCTTACCATGTCCTCAAACAACTGACCAGAGAACATGAGGGCCTGGCAGAGGTTCTCCCAACAATGATGGCCAAGAATTTGCACTCTAAGCCACACTCATGTAAGCACACCTGCCTATGATGCCTGAAACTATTCAGAATGACCACACCCACAGGTACATACACACCTGTGTCCAAGCAGAATATGTGTATACATGTTCTAGCCACACATGTGCACACAGTACACACTTACGAAGACATACACAATACTCAGACAAGTGCAATGTATGGACTCAGATGCAAGACATGCTCACACACACACACACACACGTTCACTGATTCCTTCACATTCACATGCCCACCCTTCTCCCTGGCCTGCCTTTTGGTCTTCCATCCCTGCCAGCTGCATCTCATATTAAGGCTGTGCTCAAGAGACCTATTTCCTTAAATCCTGCTCTTCCAAGAAAATTCACTCCTTGACAGAGGAATGTGACCACCCATAGCCTGACTTTTCTCTTTGAAACCTCCTGCCCACTAATGACAACCTCTTTCCTGCTGCTCTGCCATAAGCACCACCGTCTCCCTGCTTACCTACCCAAGTATCCCTGCTTTCCACATGAAGGATCCTGGTCCTAGGGCCACTAACTCACTTAGAGCTTTGCTTCTGAGCACAAAGGGCCATTAAACACCTGAATCTCCAACACCCTTATCCCCAGGACTCTTTCCTAAAGAGTAAAGGGTGCCTTATCTCTTAGAGGGCACTAGTCAGAGGGAGGTTGCAGCCTCGTGGACATCGAGCTCTGGAATTGACTGGCTGTGGCCCTAGTCCAATGTCTCCCCTTCTCAGGGCCATTTCTCTGAGCCACAGGAAGTGGAGCCACCTACCTGTAAGAGAAAATATCAGCAAGGCTGTAAGGAGTGGGAACCACCTCACAATGGTGTCAGTGCCCCTCCTTGCCCCAGGAAGGAACATTTGTCTGCTACTTCATTGCTTGCTCCACTACCCCTCGGGAGTCTTCAGGATGGTACCCATCTTTCCTTGGCAGTCACCATGTCTCCACAAACTCCTTCATGGCCCAGAGTTGTGTGCCTTTGGATCTACTCCTTTCTGCCTCTTCTCTCTTTCTGGGCTGCCAATCCCACCTCCCCCTTTATCCCCACTGGCTCCTCACAGCAAGAACACTCCAGGCTTCTGCCCTCGGTGCTCTCTGTAGGCCAACCAGGGCTCCAGGTGCATGCGGTAGGGATACAGGTCTTCAGCCTGGTGCAGCCGCTCGGCATCCTCTGGCAGCATCACACAGACTATCTGTCTTCTTCCCACGTCGTACCTGTGGGTCAATGCACAATAATCAGTTGGACCACATCTTGTCCTTCCTGTGGACCTTCTGCACAGCCAATGCAGCTGAGTCCTGCCAAACCTCTCCCTTCTCCTGGACTTGATTTTGCCCCCCCCCAGCAATCCCCTTCTCTGTACCCCTGACCCTCCCCTGCTTCGGTGCTTCTGCATTCTGTCCTCTGCACAGTGAGCCTTACTTTGGTCTGTCCTCATGAAAAGCCAAGGTTTCCATGGCAAACCCTCAAGCCAGTGGCCCACAATGCTCCTGCCTTACTTTCCTGAGGGCAGAGGACTAGGGCCCATGGGGCTATGCTGGTACCATGTGCCTGGAAAGGGCTTGGCAAGGGCCCAGCCTCTGGCAGGACAGGAGTCTATGGGCATCCTTGAGAGAGGGGTGCAGAGGAGGCTACCTAAAAATGGGCCCCAGCTCCTGGAAGGTCTGATGCATCTCTAGGTGAAGATTCTCAATGCCCTGATTCTTCCAGATCTGCAGCACCCTCAGCCACTTGTTGCCCGGGTACTGGGGTATGGCTTCAAAGGGCAGCACTGTGGCCTTAGGGCCCATAGCTGCTCCTGTGCCCAGTGCCCTGGACCCTCTCAAGCATAGCCAGGACCCTGCCAGCCACACATCTGCTTTCACTCTGAGTGCCATTCCCACGCTCCCTCCCACCTCGGGCAGCCAGGGTTTTATATTTCTCCTGGGGGCCTGCACTAGTCACTGATCACGTCATGGGAAGAACTGTCCCTGGACCTTGCTGAGACATCCAGGGCACTATTGTGGGCGGTCTCATCTCTGCAAGGCTGCTGGGGGGCAGGAGCTGAGGCCAGGAGCTGGATTTGGGTGGGATCCAAAAGGCCCAGGGGATGTGCAGAAGCCTTTCTGTCTTCTATATCTGTGGCAGTGCAAGATGGATCCAGCTTCTATCTTTGGAATAGATTAAAGGAGACCTTGGATTCTTTTTATAGACGTCATCATTTTTGTCAAATGTTTTCAAAAAAGTTTGTCTGAAAACTTCAAAATATAATAATTCCTCTTTGACAGGCCAAAGTTATCTAATTATAAAACAAAGGGAAATTGGAATATTTATGGCATCTTAGTGCAATTTCCCCAGTCCATTCTCTTACACTGGCTGTTCAGTCTCATTAGTTTTCCTGCTTCTGGCAGCGATGTCTCTGAGGGCCCCGCTGGCCCACACTCACAGGCACCCGCTCTGCTCTGATAGGTCTTCCTCCCAGCACAGCACGCTTAGTTTTGCATTCCCCTCTTCACATATATCACAGGGCTTCCAGAATTCTCAGTGCCTGTGCCCGCTTTCTCTCCCATCACATAATCCACTCACAAGAATTTCCAGCATAAGAGTGAGAACTTAAATCTCAACTTAAATCTCAATTTACTCATTCCTTCAAGAATTCCTTCACCGATTTAACAAATAATTGATTATTTCATGTGCCAGAGGACGTTCACGGTATGGGCAGTGTCTCTGGCAAACGTACACAAGCACTCTGCCCCTTGGGGTGTGCAGGCCCAGGGTTCCACGGGGAGAAGTGTGAGTTGCAAGGACATTAATCGACAGCAGTATTTCTTGGTGCTGTGAGAGCCTATCAAAGGAGAATTCACTTTCACAATTCATTTTGAGAAGAGTTTTTCTTTGTAAAGACTTAAAATACAGAACATGTCTTGCTGTGGTATGATGATTTTAATTCTTGGAAAATACCCAGTAGGGAAATAGCTGGGTTAAGTGGGACTTCTAGTTTTGTGAGGAATCTCCAAACTGATTTCCACAGTGGTTTCACCAGTCTACACTCCCACTAACAGTGGAGAAGGCTTTCTTTTTCCCCACTGCCTCTCCAGCATTTGTTATTGGTTGATTTCTTGATGATAGCCATTCTTTCCGCCATGAGATGGAACCTCAGTGCTGTTTTAATTTGCATTTCTCAGATGACTAATGATGTTGAACATTTTTACCCTATAACATTTTTAAAGTTCTTGCTTTGTTTTGTTTACATCTGTGATTTTGGTATGTTGCTATTGTTCTTTTTTTCCCCTCTACTCTCTGTAAAATAAAAAAAATAAGAACAGAGAACTCCCACATGCCCTTCCCTCCCCCACACAACCCCTGCTATCCATGTTCTGCACCACAGTTGCACATTTGCTTCAATTGATGACCTCACATTGGCAATAATTATCAGACAACATTCTCAGTTTGCACAGGGGTCTTTTCTTGGTGTTGCACATTCTGGGGCTTCGCTAAAGTAGAATGGTAGGTCCCCACCTTTAGAGTGCTGTACAGAACGGTTCCACTGCCTGAAACGTCCCCCTCCCTCTGCCTATTCAGCCCTCCTCCTCCACCAGTTCCTGGCAACCTCTGATTCTTTACTCTCCCCTCACTGTTTCCAGAATGTCATTGACCTGGATTCCTACAGTTTGTAGCCTTTTCAGATTGGCTTCTTTTGCTTAATAGTTCAGACTGAAGCTACTTTCGTGTCGTTTCATGATCTGACAGTTCATTTTCTTTTCCCTTTTCTGTAGCCTATGCCACACTTTGTGTACCTTCCCACCTACTGAAAGACACCATGATTTCCTCCAAGCGTGAGCAATTATGAATAAAGCTGCTACTAGGCTTAGGTGGATATTAGTATTTGCCTTACGTGCACACCTACCAAGGGAGGCAATTGCTGGTTTGTATAATACGTGAGTGTTTACTTTTGCCTCCCAAAGTGGCTATAGCTATTTTGCATTCCCACCAGCAAGAAACGGGATATTCTGAGCTGCACAGTTTTGACAATATATGGTGGTGTCAAGTGTAAGATTTTTGCCATTCTGACAGGTGTGCAATAGTATGAGGTTATTGTTTTCTTTTGAAACACCAATGACACATGGTGTTGAACATTGTTTCATAGTTTATTTTCCATCTCTGGATGACCTCCCATGAGAGATCTGTTCAGGTCGATTGCCATTTATAATCAGGTGTTCCTTTTCTTCTTGTTATTAAAGACCTCTTTGTATATTTTGTTCAGCAATCTTTTATCTGATACGTCTTTTGCAAACATTTTCTCCCATTTTTGGAGTATATTTTCATTCATTCTGTTGACAGTGTCTTTTGCAGTGCAGCAGTTTCTAACTTTTATGAACTCATGCTCATCAATTCTTGTATGGTTTGTGCCTTTGGTGGTATACTGAAATATTTATCACCTGATCCAAAGCCTCTAGAATCTCTCCTTTGAAGTTCTCTGGTTTTATAGTGTTGAATCTTATATTTAGAGCTACAGTCCAGCTTGAATTAATTTTTCTGAAGGATGTAAGTCCATTGTGTTCATTGTTTTTTGTTTTGGCATGAGGATGTCCAGTGGTTCCAGCAACACTTGTTGGGAAGACTTCTTCTCTCCTTTGAGTTCGCTCTGCTCCTTCTTCCAGGGTAAATGACATATTTGTATTAGGCCATGTGCGAGCCCTCTAGTCCATTCCAGCAATCTATTAGTCTGTTCTTGCACAATTACTGTACTGTTTCTATTACGGTAACATCATAGCAAATCTTGATGGTACGTGATGCTGGCTTTCTGACTTTGTTCCCTTTCAATACTATGTTGGTAATTCTGGATTTTTTTTTTTGGCCATTCCTTGTAAATTACACTAGGATTAGAATCCTGATGCCCATGCTATCCCTTCCTGACATTTTGATTGGAATTGCTTTGAATCTATAAATCAAGTTGGGTAAAACTGTACTGTGACAATATTGAGCCTCTCTATCTAAGAATATAGATAATCGCTCCATTTATTCAGTGCTATTTTATTTCTTTCATTAGATGCTTATAGTATTCTTCATATAGATCAAACACGTTTTGTTTTATGTACCTTGGCATTTCAATTTTATGGTTACCCATGTATGCAGTATAATGTTTTAGATGTCCAGTTCTGCTTGTTTGTTGCTGATACACAGACAAGTGATTTGCTTTTGTACGTTAACTTTGTGTCTTGCACTTTGGTATAATTGCTTTCTAATTTTAGGAGTGTCTTATTTTATTCTTTCAGATCTTCTTTAATAAAATCTATGTCACCTATGCACAAAGACTTATTTCTTTCCCCAAATCTATAACTTTTCACTCCGTTTTCTTTTCTGATTGCATTTATCATGCTTTCTAATATAATGTTGATAAGTAGTGTTGGGAAGAGTTTTCCTTGCTTAGTACCTGCCTTTAGCAGCAAACATTCTAATTCCACCACTGAGTATCAGCTGTGGACTTTTGTGGATGTTCTTTACCAAGTTAAGGAAATGCTCCCTGTATTTTTAGCTTGCTACAACTTTCTATCATGAGTAGGTGTTGCATTTTGTCAAGTACTTTTTGCATGTATTGATGTGATATTAGATTTTTTTTCTTCTTTGACTGTTCATGAAATGAATGGTATTCACTGATTTTTAAATACCAAACCTGCCTTCCATAAACTGTGGTAAATCCCAACTAGTTGTAATGTACAATTCTGTTTATGCTTTGCTAAGTTCAATTTGTGAACACTTAATTTAGGATGTTTGCATCTCTGTTCATAAGAGAAACTATTCTGTAGCTTTGGTCCTGGTAATTTCTGTTTTTGGTTTTGGCGTTTGAGTAATGCTGACTCCATAGAATAAATTAGGAAGTATTTTCCGTGCTTTTCTCTTCTGGAAAGAGACTGTAGAATATTGGAAGGATTGCTTAGATGTTTGGAAGAATTCACCAATGAGTTCACATGGACCTTGTGATTTTTCTGTTGGAAGATTACTAGCTCAATAACTTTAATAGATATAGGCCTATTTCAATAATTTATGTCTTCCTATGTGAAAGTGGGCAAATTTAAACTTTCAGAGAATTGGTCCATTTCATCCAGAATAGCAAATTTGTGGATATAGGGTTGCTCACAGTATTCTTTTATTGTTCTTTTAATGTCTATGAGATAAGATGTAAATAATTCGTGTCTTTTCTCTTTGCTCTTAGAAAGCTGTAGTAGAATCTTACTGATTATGTTGATCCTTTCACAGAAGTAGCTAGCTTTGGCATTTTCTTATTTTCAATTTCTTTGAGTTTTTCTCTAACTTCATTATTTTTCTTCTGGTTACTTTGGAATTAATTTGATATTCTTTTTTCTATTTGCCAAGGAAGAAACTTAAGTTATTGGTTTTAGATATTTCTTCTTTCCTAACACATGTATCTGTGCTATCATTTCCCTTCAATGCACTAATTGTGCCATCTTTGAACTTTTAGATAAGTTCTATTTTAATTTTCATTTAGTTCAAACTATTTTAAAATTATCACTGAGATTTCTACTCTGCTTAGTGCATTATTTAGAAGTTTGGACTTTAATATCTGTGGCTGGGTCTGGAATGTCCACAATGGCCCATGTGTTCAAGTCTTGGTCTCCAGTTTGGTGCTATTGAGAGATATAAAAATGTATAAAAGGTGGGGCCCTGTAGGAGATTTTAGGGCACTGGGGGCGTGCCCTTCAGGAGAACTTTGGTACCCTCTTCTCTCTTTCTCTTTTTGCCTCCTAGACATGATGTAAGTGATTTTGCTCCACTGTGTACTCCCCAGCATGATGTAGTGCCTGACCATAAGGTTAAAAGCTGTGGGATCAACCAGCCATGGACTGGAAACCCTACCACTGGGAGCCAAGGAAACCTTTTCTCTTTAAGTTGATTCATTGCAGATATTTCTTATAGTGATGAGAAGCTAACTGACACACCAAGCATTTTTGGAATTCCCACCTGTCTGTTACTGATTTCTAGTTTAATTCCATTGTTGTCTGACAGCATCCTTTACACAATTTCTATTCTTTCAGACTTGCTAAGGTGTACCTTATGGCTCAGAATGAGATCTGCCTTGATAAATGCTCCTGGGACTAACATGTATTGTGCAGTTCTTTCATGACATAGTATGTAGATTATAATTTTATCAAATTCATTGATGGTGCTATTGAATTTGATTATGCCTTTACTGGTTTGCTGCTCTCTTAGTCTGTCTATTTCTGATGGAAATGTGTTAAAGTCTACGACAGCGATGATAAATTCATCCTTTAGTCCTGGTAGGTTTGTCATTTCTAACTTTTTTATTTTGATACTCTGGTTAGGTGCAGGCACTGTTAATGTCTTTTTGGAGAACTGGTCCTTACATTGTTGTGTAATGCCCTTCTTCATTCCTTGTAATTTTTCTTGATCTAAAAATTGCTATGTTGAAATTAATATACCACAAAAAAGAAATTACTATATCCATTTTAAGCTTTCTTGTTATCAGTATTAGCATGGTATACCTTTCTCACCTTTTTCCTTTTTAACTGGTGTGTATCTTTCTAGTTAAAGTGGGGTTTTTTTTTACAGAGAACTGATGGGTCTTATTTTCTGACCCATTCTGAAAAAATCGCTTTCAATGGGTGTATTTAGGTCATTGATCTTGAAGAAATTTTTGGTATAGTTTGAGTTAACATCTACCATATTCACTACTATTTCCAACTCCTTGTCCACCTCCTTTGTTCTCATTTTTATTCATTTTCCTTTTTTTTTTTTTACTTTTTTGTATGTGGTGGTTTTGAGCACTTTATATAACTTTATGTTCTCACCTTTCTTAATATATCAGTTAATCATTTAACTGAACTCAAGACCTTGCACTTGCCAGGCAGTTGCTTGTGTCACTAAGCTGTATGGCCGGTCTCAATTACCCTTTTTAATAGTTTCCCCGGAGGTAATTACAAATAACCTAAGTACTCTTTCAAGTAATATTATGTCACTTCATGAGTAGTGCATGTACCTTATCCTAAAAACTTTCTTCTAACCCCTCCTTCTGATCTTTTGCATCATTTCTGTATTCATTTTACTTTCAATAACATGTAATCATCAAAAACATTATTACTCCCACTCTTTTTTTTTTTATTTTAAAGACAAAAGAATGGAGACATATGAACCAGAAAAGCCATAAACAATACAGAAAATACAAAGTTATACAGAATATAGTAGGGAATTAGAACTGGATGTTGTATTACATAATTATCTTCACATTAGTTAACACAAAAACATTAAAGGAAATACCAAATTATAGATAAGATAGTAGGGAATTTGCACTGGATGATGTTTAATATAAAGTTATCTTCATTTCTGCTAGTACAAAAATGACTGAGGAAATACAGAATTATAGAGAACATAGAAGGGAATTAGCTCTGGATGCTGTCCTACATAATGTTACCTTCATCTTTGTTACTCAGGTTACACAGATGATGGCCCTTTTGATCAGTTCGTTTTTTCTCCTCCCTCATCTTTGTTGCCCTACCACTCAATCAGTCATCTTCCCTGTGATAATAACTGTACTCCTGGGTTTATCTATATCCTTGGACTCTCACCTTGGGAAGAGATATAGCTGCCTCAGACTATACTATAACATACAGGGGTGTATACAAACTGCCATGGTTGGAGGTGGGAAAGCACATATGCTCACA
>PVLD010026151.1:0-22611 GCA_004027595.1 Dinomys branickii | reverse complement strand
TGAAATTTTTCATGAGACTGAGATTGAGGGCAGCAAGTCATTAATCTGGTAGAGGACATTTCAAGGCAGCCCAAGGTTCAGGCTACAGCATATATATTGCTTGGTGATTTTAGCAAGATCCACAGTGAGTATCAGGAGCAAATGGCAGAGTTAAATTATTTTAAAAGCAGTTTCATCAGAAAGGCAGTGCTCACAAAACTGGAGCAAAGGATAGAATGACTGCCAAAAAGCTTAGAATTAAAAAGAAGTAAAAATACTGTAAAGGCCAGTGGCTTTATTTTACAAATATAAAATAAATGTCTGAACCATACTTTATACCAGTATAATGGGAAAGATGCCTTGAGGATATCTCAGAAATCTACAAGGCTCCATTAATTGCACATTCATTTGTAAAGCTTTCATTTAAGAGAACCCTTGATCATCTTACTCAAGAAAACCCATCTAGATAATTGATTTCTTTATATTTCTTTCACAATGAAGAACCATCCAGGCATTCAGAGGCCTCTGCAATCATGATCCAAGTGGGCATGACTAATGATTGAGCTGGTGTCAGACCTTGATGTCATCCACGTGTTGCTGATACTTTAACATGTAAAATCAAGAGATGTGGAGTTAGGGAGAATTCTCACCAGACTTCAAAAGGAAACCCTTGGAGGCCACGCAGTGTGCACCTGAGAATAAAGTGTATGAAGTTGTTAGAGTAAAGCTGACAGTGCTGTGAAGACTTCAGGAAGTTACAGGTCCAAGGAACATAGATGGCTTGCTGAGAAAAGCTGCAGGCAGTGAGCGAAGCCACCCCAAGTCAGATATTGTGCAGTTTGCAACTGGCAATGTTGTAAGAGTGGGGCTGTCAAAGCCCCTTGGATTCACATCTGACCACTACTTGCCCTGGGTACTGGATATGTAACTACGAAATTTAATATTTGCCCTGCTGGGTTTCAATCTTGTGTTGGTCCCAGTGCTTTCTATCCCCCTATTTCTTCTTTTGGGAATGAGAATGTTTACCCAAATTAATTATATGTCAGTACTATTTTAATTTGTTTTTATTTTTACAGGGGATCACAGCTGAGTTTGCTTTGAATCACAGAGGAAACTTGGGACTTGAACTTTGGAGCAATTCTGGAATTAATAAGACTTTGCCGACTCAGAGTAAATGCATTTTACATAATGAGATGGACGTTAATCTTCTGGGGGCCAGGAACAGAATGTAATGGTTAACAACTACAATGTCCCTCATATGGTTCCTGTGTTCAGAGGTGGCTTTTGGAAGGCAATTGGACAATAAGGATGCTATAAATTACTTGATGTTAGGAGGTGGGGCTTAGTTGAAGGCAGATCACTGAGGCCATGACCTGGAAGGTTATATCTCCTCCATGACTCCTCCCTTCCCTTGCAGGCCTCCAGGGCATTAATCATTTTCCTCTATCATGTACTTCTATCACATGGTTTCTCCCTTGGAGCCAGCTGACTATCGACTGATCCTAAAGTGTGGGCCAAACAAACTTTTCTAACTTTAAAAAGTCAATATAATGTATTATGTCCAGAGATGGTAAAGAAATTAAGACAGAAACATTTAGGATCCTTAAAATCTTCACACCTATGCAGTCTTATAGTCTAAGGAATTTTGGTCTATTTCTTGACCTCATTTAAAAAAATACTCTTTTTTCTGAAGCTCTATAAAGATATAACACATTATCAGAATCCAAAATTAAGGAAAAATTAAAGAATACTTTGTCAGCAAAGTTGGAAGAAAACATTGTGTGTGGATTTTTTCCTCTGGGCTGAATATATTGACATATACTGCCTCCTATATTAGTAAGGCTAAAGAGCTGTAAAATTAATATAATAATAACTCATTTATGGGTAAAAAATTTAGTGCGTGCCAGTTTTCAAACTGTGGCAAGATAACACATACATTTATTTTTTCACATTCTGCAGTTTATAAACTTATACTCAGCACTTCTCAAAACCCCAGGGATAGCACACAACACTGCACTAACATTTTCAAGAAAATTAATGCTTGGGCTCAACACTGTAATATTCTAATAAAACATTCCCTGAAAATAACAAACTAAGGGAAGGATTTCACCATTTGATATGATGATCAGAAAGCCACAAATCTCTCTTTTTTAGCATTTGACCAAAAAATATTTAAACAGCTTAAAACTAAGAATGAAACTTTCCATATACATAAATTGTGTTTAGTGCCTTTCTTTAATAACTAAACGTAAAAGCATGGAATACAAAATAGCACATGAAATATGGCGTATAATTGGCATTGGAATTTAAAAATAATTACTGAAACAAAATTGAGGTTTGTCGAGGTACACACTGGTATACATTGCCTCACAGGTTGGTCAGAGGCTGAAAAGCAGGCAGGCAGTTTTCCTGAGAGAGCAACTATCCTAAGCTTGTAGTCTTCTCCCCTGTATGACTAAAGTTGCTTTGAAAACGACAAGGCAAGATTTTTATTCAATATGAATCCTTGTCAGAGAACTGTGAAAATAATACTCTTGTTCAAGCCAGTACACTCACTATGTCTCCTATCAAAATGAGGCAGTGGTAATATGGAATAAATAAAACTGAAAAGCTGGCATTGGGTCTGTGGAAGCACTACACAGTGAGAAATGATTCACCTTTCCCTTTTCATTTCCCAGAGTAAAGTAGGGTAAATCTCAGAAAGACTAGCAAAAGTCCATATCCAGGAACAGCAAAGGAAAAATGAAAGAGAAGTAGCAGAAACAGTAAGAGTTCACACCGAGTTTACCGGAAACTCAGTATAAAGACAAGAAGATAAACATGGTGCCTCAGCATCAGCAGTGCTACTCCCCACAGTCCCAGGCCCTCAATTTTGCATTAAAGCTTCAAAGCAGGATGCTAAATCCTTTCACAAGTTTTCTTAAAGCTCCATCAGTGACAGCATAAAACATTTTAACATGGTTTAAATAGGAAAAATTTGCAATCCCTTATCTAGTAAGAATTTTGAAATAATCTACACTGCGGGAACATTGCTTTGGATTTAGAAAAATGTAGTACCTTAGTTTGTGAACTTAATTTGTTCTACGATTTTGGAAAAGATGACTATGTTTGTATTTGTATGGGGATGATGGCTGTGGTCATATTTCTCACCCAAGACAGAGTTTGCAAACAAAAAAATGACAAATACTTCTGTTTGTGAACCAAATTATTTGCAAACAAAAGGGTTCGCGAACTTAAACACCATTGAACTTATTCAGCAACTGTATGAACTGTAAAAAAGAAGCCATGACAGATGACCTCGTGACTTTACCTTGATGAATCAGGATTGGACTGGAATGCATGAAATGATTCTGTTTTTCTCCTATGAAATAAGCAAATGATATGGTAAATATTTTTTTTAGAATCATCTCTTCCACAAATTCTTTTAGGGTTACTTTTTGCTGGAATTGACTATGCTGATACCCATAAAAGTTGTAAAATTAATAAAAAGTAATCCTGGCATGCTAGTCTCCCAAGAAGAGCTTTTATCAGTACTGAGCTTCTTTCTTAGATTGCCCGCTTATCCCAGCACATTTTGGTGCATTCCATGCTGCAGTACGTAAAATGGTGAAATTGTAGTAGGAAACTATGCTTGATTTTTGTCCTTCAAATTTTTAGTTTAAAAGTGATGCTCAGAATTTGTACTCAAGGGATGTCAAACTGTCAGGATTACCTTTCTGTAAGTTTCCTTCACACAGAAAAATGCTTTGTATAAGAAACTCTCTTCACTGTCACCATAACTCTTTTGATGTATATGATTGCCATAGTTACTTTGCTCAGTTTTGACCAAGATGATGTTCTATACTTGGTGTGTATAATTTTCATAATGTTGTGTATATTTCTGAAAGAATATTCTGTATACACATTCCTCTTCATTTTATTTTGTATGAACAAAATTTACTTATGCTGATTTCTACATTTGTATTTTTGCACATTTTTAATGTAGGGAACATTTATTTTGAGAAATTCACGTGTTCCATTAAATTGGCTGAGGGCAATCAGGGGTTATGGTCCTGTAAATTGTCAAAATAATGTGTGTTTCAAGAATTTTATCCTATACACCTACTAAACACTAAGATAAACATATAAAAATGATGCAAAACTATTCTTAAACTGTTGTAAATACAATAGTAAGTCATAGACACTATAGTAAGGGACTATGAAGAACCTAACTCTGCACAGGGACAAAGAAAATAAGTTGCATTTCGAAAATAAGTTAGACCTAAACTACAACCAATTCTCATAAGAGAGAGCTCTCAAAACAGATAGGTCAAGTAGAAGCACCAAGGTCACATAATGAAACATAACCTGTTCCGACAATAAGTAGTTGAATAGCAGTTTCCCTTAGCTCTTGACAGAATAAATTAAGCAGAGTTAAATAACGCCTTCGCCTTGAGAGAACTCTCCCAAGACTCTGATTTATGGAGATATCATGAATAATAATTTTTAAAGGTCCTCATTATTCCAATCTACATTTTGAGTGGAAAACAATACCACTGCTTTCCACAATGGGGAAACTGTAAGATTTTAAGGATAATGTGTGAAATTTTGAAGAAGCAGAATTATTTTATTTAGATTGAAAAAGTAGAAGGTTGAAGGCTGAGATTCTGTTAGAACAATAATATCAAAACATCATCCACCAACTGTTGGTAATTCAAAGCAAGGCATTCATTTACACTAAACAAAATCATATAAAATAGTAAATAAAATAAGGAAAAGTTAACAAATTTTCCTGATATATTAAAGTGGATGTCCCATTCTACCCGATTTCTACCCCTCTACCACTGACAAACATGGTTAGCTTATAGCGCCATAGATTTTTTCTTGTTCTAAATATAAATGAAATCATACAGTATCATGTGATTGTGTCTGGGTATTTTAATTAAGCATAGTTTTTCTCTGATTTATACATGTTGGATAGTTTCAGCAGATTTTTTTATTTTTTTATTTCAAGTTTCATTTCTTTAACATTTTCAAAGTTATAATTTTACCAGAGCATTTTTATCCATTCTCTTACAAATTTACATTTTGGGCATTTCTAGTTTAAAAATCATGAATAAAGCTATTATGACCATTATTTTATGCTTCTCTTTTGGACATATGCATTTTTCTTGGTTATAGACATGGAAGTAGAATTTCTTGGTCAGAAGTATATATTTAGCTTATCAGAATGTAACCTTGTATAATATATTTAACATATACTAAGAAAATGTTCAACAATGTCAACTAAATTTTTTCAGAAATGGTGCATAAATTGTGCGCCCTTATATGAAAAGTCCATCCCATATATGAAAAGTCCAGTCATCTACCATACCTGTTAGCACATGGTGCTATATAGTTTATGCCACCCACTTTCATGGTGCATAGTGATAGCTCATTATAAGTTTCCACATATGTTGGGTTATGTAAATACCATCACTATATTTCAAAGCCTGTTTGGTTTATTTGTTTCAATTGATCAGTGGACTAGTACTGCAGTATATATATGTTTGTATACATATATATAAACATACTTTTGATAACTTTAAAAGCTGAGCAGAAGTTGATATATGATACTACCCACTATTTTAATGGACACAGTTCAGTGATTTGGAAACATTCAAAAAGTTTCATGACTGCCAACATTCTACATTTCAAGAATACCTTCCCTGTTTCCAAAAGCAGCCTCATGCTCAGCAGGAGACACTCCTTGTTCTCCTATCACCCAACCCTGGCAACTATTCATCTCCTATTTTTACCTCATAGATTTGCTTACTGTGAATATTTTGTATTAATGAAATCATACAGTATATAGTCTTTGTATCCATTTTGTATTAATGATATCATACAATGTATAGTCTTTGTATCTGGTGTCTTTAAGTTAGTACAATGTCCTGACTGTTCATCCTTAGCAGTGTATATATCAATAAATTTTGTCCATTTCATGGTTGAATAACATCATATTTTATGGGCCAGAAGAAAGGATTTAAAACATTTTCACCATAGAGAAATGATAATAATAATAAGATAATGTTCATTAATAATAAGATACATGTTCAAACTTATTTACACATCATAAAATGTATGCATGTATGGAATCATAACATAGTATACCATTAATATATTCAATGTTTATGGTTTATGTATCAAAAATTAAATGTAAAGTGCATCCTGTTCTATAAATATACCACATTTCTTGCCCATCTATCAACTGAATAACATATGGATGTTTGCCACTTGTCAAATACTTGGAATTACTCAGTTTTAAATATTTGTGTATGAAAAATATTTGCTATTTTCCTAGGACTATACCGAGGAGCAGAATTTCTGGATCCTATGATAAATGCTTTTTTAAGTATTTAAGAAACTATCAAACTATTTTCAAAATAGGGTGCATGCCCTAGTTTACATGACCACAAGCAGCATAGGACTTTTCATATATTGGCCCACATTTTATTTTGTTCATTTGTTTTATTTATGGAGACCTTAGAACTATGAAGTAGGTGTGTCTATATGGCTTTGCTTTGTATGCTCAGCATCATCACATATGATTATTAATCATTTGTGTGCTTTCTTTGGAGATATACCTATCCAAATCTGAAGCTCACTTTAAAATTGGGTAATTTATCATTTTCTTAATGATCTCTGTGTGTTTTTATTATATTGTAGATACAAATCCTCATAAACAGATATTCTTAATTTAATGAAGCTCAGTTTACTTCTCTAATCTTTCATAATTTAATCTCCTTGTTATTGCTTTTCTGTTCATACAACAGAAAAACTACCACTGCATAGTCAGAAATATATCCTTCTATATTCTAGAACAGAGTTTGGACAGATAGTAGGTATATATGTTTGCAAGATATAATCTATATCATAACAAGTCAACTGTGCCAGTGTAGAGTGAAAGGAATAAAAACAACACATAAATGAATTAGTTGCCTGTTTCCCATCCCATTTTCACTTCTAAAGCAAGGCAGTAGATTTGATTTGGCCTATGGGCCATAATTATTCAGCATCTGGTTTAAAAATTTTATCACCATCTTTCACATTCAGGTCTATGATATATCTCAGTTAAAGTTCCATGTATGGTTGAACTTAATTACACTGCAATTTTACTTCTAAATCAACTGACTCTATATTGTGAACCTATTTATGGACTCTTCTTTCTGTAACATTGGCCTATTTGCCAATTTTTACACTAATAAAGCCTTACTAATTATAGGTTTTTTAGGTAATCTTTACAACCAGTAGTGTAAGTCCTCTATTGCTCGCTTTTCTACTGCAGGATTGTATTGCTTATTCAATAAGTTTGCATTCTGATACAAATTTCATGATTAGCATATGCATTTTCTGCGGAGGCTTGATTCGACTTACATCTACTCTGTCAATCAATTTTAGAAGAATTGATGTAATAACACTATTATGCCTTCTAAACAATTCATAAACACCTTATGTTTTTCTATTTCTTCAAATTTTTTCAGTGTCTCTGAGTATTTCTACTGTTTCAGATACATAGTACATTAGATTTGTTAAGTACTAGATGCTTTTTCTTGCTATTTCAATAACATTCTTATTTTACTTATATGAATTGTATAATTTACAGAATTGCAAATATGTATGTAGCAAGATTTTTTCAAGAAAGCTTCATAAATTAACTAATTAAATGCAATCTTTGAAACTGTATTGATCCCTGATATCTAAATGTCTTTAAACCACTGAGAAGTTTATTAAAATAGTATAGGGTATAATAAAACCTTAAACTAAAATAATGTGTATAAGAACAGATTCAAGGAATATTAAAAAGCATCAGTGGAAATTAAAGTTTTTAAATTGTTAAAATGGAAATATAGAAAGAGTCTATCAGATTTCTATCTTGGGTGGAAAAATGGCTAATGCTGCCATTTACAACATAGGAAATATAGAGGGAAGAAAATGTTGATGAGTTCCTAATAAATTTCTTTGAGATGTTCATAAGAAGTCCAAGTGAAATTTTTTAATAAGAAATTGAATACTATATAGGAAAGTAAACTTTACAACTGGAGTTTGTTAGAATACAGGTAACAATGAAAATCAAGGAGAAATGGACCAAAATTTAAGAACAGCATGTGGTGTGAAAGGAGAGTTAAAGATTTTAGTTTTGGAAAATGGCAACATTGGAGGAGTAGTGAAGGGAAAGAAGACAACATAGGAGAACAAATAGAATTTCTCAAGAGAGTAGAAGCAATGAATGATAATCACATATTTCAATGAAATGTTTTTTGAAATACAGCATGTTGCAATGTCAAGTGTTATAAAATGATCAAGGATAAATTAATTGAAATTTAACTTGAAATGATTGATTTTGAAGTCATTCGTCAAATTTTCCAGGGATATATAAGCAACATAATGAAATGGAAGCTAGACTGAAATTATTTAAACTGGAGGTAAGGAATCAAAGATAAATGCAAAATATTCCTTAAAAATAATATATGTGAGAAAGAGATGTTATAGACATTGGGTGTCATAGGCTCAAAGGAAATTATTTTATGAGAGAAAAGTTGATCACATATCTCTAAAGCAAAGACCCACAGAGAATTAAGCTTCATATAGAAAAGGAAACAAATATTGCAGTAAAGTGTTGCAATAAATAGAAGAGGGTCTGATGCATAAACACGATCAAAATTAAATTTAACTCTGGGTAACTGATGTAAATAGCAACATAAGTAGGTGGAAATTAGGTGGCCAAAGTTTGGTATAAGTGAACAACTGCTAGTTTTGATATAGGAGAAATATAATTCAGTATATTAGATGTCAAATGTGCCAAGGTTCTGGTCTCAGAACATCAAATAATGAAGTCTCCAATCAATGAAGAAGTTAAGAATATTTTATTGGAAATCAAGAGAATAGCTCCTGGATTTACAGGCAGGGTCCTGATTGGCCATGGAGGTCTTTTGCCAGGGGTAATTTATACAGCAAAATCACAATGGAAGTACAACATAGGTCAAACTACAATCACCTTATAGGATTACAAGCATAGACACCTAGCTAAAATTGCTTCACTAAGGAAATAAGTACCATAGCAAAGGTACACAGGGAGATCAAAGAAATTCTTGGAAAAGGTGAAGAGTGTGGGTCTAGATGTTTTGGTGACACACTTATGTGTCTGATGCCTCTCCAGGCTCACTGGACCAGGTGGTGGTACCGGTTAAATTACAGTCTCCAGTTGGACTTTACCTTCATGGAAACGTGCAGGCCTTGCTGTTGCTTTTCCACTCTAAAGCCTGGATCTGTTCAGATTTGCCTCTAGTTATGTTTTTACTTTTGTGCTAGCTTCCTTAAGAGACTAATTCCTCTCTGACTGCGTATTAATTTCTGTCCAACCTAGCTGTGTTTAATTTTTATTTTTTTGCCTATTGAATATCCCAAGTTCTAGAAACTATTTAATATATTTGAATGGTTTCTAAATTGTCCTCAAATGGATAAAATAATTTACCCTATCAAACTTCACCTTCTTTCACATCATATATACAATACTATATATAACTTGCAAGCTTTTAAAAACATTTATTTTATACTAATACAAATTATGTGTATAAAAATCAAACTACAGATTTGTGTATCTGATGTCCTTTGTGGAGGTAAGAAGTTATACTTACTCTTGTAGGTTCCTACATCTGGGAGACAATTATGATGTTTACACATATGGTTCCAGTTATTTCACTTATGAATATGGTCGCTAGTTGCATTCATTTACCTACAAAAGCCTCAAATTTATCTTTTTTTATAGCTGAGTAATACTCGATTGTACAAAAATACCATATCTTCTTTATCTACTCTTCAGTTAATGGGCATTTGGGTTGTTTCAAAAGAATTAGCTATAACAAATTGGGCTGCTATAAACATGGGTGCACATCGCTGTGGTATGATGTTTTTAATTCTCCTGGGAAAATACCCAGAAGGGGAATAGCTGGGTTAAGTGGGACTTGCAATCTTAGTTTTGTGAGGAATCTCCAAACTGATTTCCACAGTGGTTTCACCAATCGACACTCCTACCAGCAGTGGAGTACGGTTCTTTTTTCCCCAGAGCCTCACCAGCATCTGTTATCGGTTGATTTCTTGATTATAGCCATTCTTTCTGGGGTGAAATGGAGGCTCAGGGTTGTTTTAATTTGCATTTCTGAAACAAAAAATGATGTTGAACATTTTCTCATGTATTTATTCACCATTAGTATTTCTTCATCTGAGAAGTGTGTATTCATCTCAAATGCCCATTTTTGGATTGGGTCTTTGAATTTTGGGGGCCTGATTTTTTAAAATTCTTTCTATGTCCTAGATAGAAGTCCTTTGTTTGAGGACTGTTGACAAAAACTTTTTCCCAATTCATAGGCTTTCTTTTTATTCTAATGATTTCTTTTGATGTGCAAAAACTGTTCAATAAGATAAGATCCCAGTTGTTGACTCCTTGAAGTATTTCAGTGCAGTTTGGTTTTTGTTCATGAACTCCCTGCCCACCTATGTCTTCAAAATTTTTACCTACTTTCTCTTCCAATAGATTTAGTGTTTCTGTTTTAATATTTAGATTTTTAATCCATTTGAATTTAACGGATTAAAGACGTGAGTCTAGTTTTAGTCTTCCAGCATGTGGAAAGCCAGTTTTTCCAGCACCATTTATTCAAGAGGCTATCTTTCTTCCAGTGAACATGTTTGGCCCCTTTGTCAAAGATAAGGTAGTTGGGTGTGTCTTTAGTTGTTTCTGCATCTTTTAATCTGTTCCATTTATCTTCATGTCTGTTTTTGTGCCAGTACCATGCTGATTTTGTCACAGTAGCTTTGTAGCATAATTTCAAGTCAGGGATTGTAATATCTCCTGCCTTTCTTTTGTTTCCAGGATTGCTTTTATTATTCTAGGCCTCTTCTGGTTCCACATGAATAAAAAGCAAGCATTATTCCACACATTGTAATGTGACCTACTATGCAGGTCCATCTCCACACTTCCTCCAAATACAAAATTTTACATAGAGTCAGTTACTTCTAATGAAATGTATGTTCTAAAGATTTTTATTACAAGCTATTACAAGTTACTAGGAGCCATGTGGAATTTTCATAAAAACAGTGTCAATTACCTGCACTGAACATAAGGGAATATTAAGAAAGAAATGGATTTCAAAATGTCACAAGCAAGAGAAGAGTATCAGTGTGGAAGTTGAAGATAAATCTGATTAATTAATTTTAAAATTACTATTAATTGAAAAAATCTTTAAGCCCAATAAATTTAAATTGACAAATTTTGGATAATTGTAAAGCCAAATGAATAGTCAACATAATTTTAAAGAAGTTCTTGAATACACATGTAGTACTAAGGCTACAACATAAAGTTCAAATAAATTCCCCAAGCGGATCACAGGACCAGGCAGTGAATATTTTTAAGTTTTTCCCTTTCACTGACTACAACATTCAAAACACATAAGATGATGAGTCAGGCATTAATAAAAAGACAAGACTCTGAACTGCTAAATTACTTTATTTGAATAATATTCACGGAATATATTTTCCTTTCAGTGAACACACATAATTCATTTTAGCATTAGTAGGAGAAAGTTACACTTACAATGTAATAATAATAGCAATCAACTTGCAAAAGTGTAAAACAATTCATTTTGAAGGATTCAATTTACTGTTTATTGCAAAAGTGGTATCTGTGTTATCAAAGTGAAACAATCAATTATTCAAATGTTTTGTAATAGCTGCATGTTTTACATTGTAGGGTATATTATACAGAACGTTAATTGCATTTTTTTATAAAAGGAAAAGACAGCTAAGATTTGTTAAAAAACAGTCATGTGCCAAGCACTGTGCTAAGTCCCTGGCATGCATATTTACTGCCACAGAAAAGACTCTAAAATAATTCTCCAAAAATCATTGGTTTAAAACAATAAATACCCAAATGTATATGTAAATAATTAAACATTGATTGATGGAGGCTGAGCACAGTTGAGCAGTTTTGCTAATGAAGATGATCTTGCTCATGGATCTGGAAATCATATAGAAGTTGTCTGTTCTAGGCTGAACCATGCCAGGTTGTTTGTTCTAGTCCTATTTTGTTCTTTTCCTTTCTCCAAGAGCAAGCAGGAAAGACCAGGAATGTTGCTTTTATGTTGATGACAATGGAACAAGACAGCAAACTGAATGGAATTTTACATATTTCTGTCACACATTGTCCTACAACATGCAATTGAGTAAAGCCACATGGTTAAATTCCAAATCAAGATTTGGAAATATATACTTTACATCTTTAGTAGAGTAGAACCTACAAAGAACCTACAAAGTCAACAGGCAAAGGGCTTGAATATATAAGGGGCACACAATTAGGCCATTGATGGAATCTGAAATATGCTGTCTTTCATTATCAACATACACCTATCATAGTCAGGCCTGGGGGGCCATGCCTATAATACCTTCATTCAGGAGGCTGAAGCAGGAGTCTTTTGGTTGATACATTGTGTAAACTTAAGGAGTCTAGAAATATAACTAAGTAACTCAGCAGTTCTAAATCCTGTGGTAAAAAGGGCATGCCCTTACCACTCTAGGATGTTACTCATTGTGTAAATTTGAGTTTAAAAATTCAACTGATTGATTTAGCAGTGGGCTAAGGTCCTTACTTTGTAAACATCTTCATCTTGTTGAAAAGGGAACAGAGATGGTGTGGTTCTGGGTAGATAGCCTATATAAAAAACAAGGGAGGAAAAGAGTCTTGTTTTCCCCCTTTTGCTCTTGGTGCTTTTTCTCTCATCTGCCACCTTAAACTGTTGCTCCTGCACCATGCCACACCACACTGGAGCCAATTGACTATGGACTGAAACTTCCACAAACCGTGAGCTAAATAAAATTTTCCTTCCCTAATTTTGGGCACTACGTATTTTGTCTCAGCAATGGGGGAAAATAACCAAGACAAGGAGGATTGTTGCTAGTTTAAGGCCAAACTAAACTACATAGAGAAACCTGTCTCAAACAACAAAACAAAACAAGCATATCCCTAGTAGATATTATTATTGTCTTCAGATTACATGTAGGAAACCATACAGTTCTTATGTGATTTTCTCAAGTTTTAATGGTAATAGGTTGCAGCCTAATGTTAAAGATAATGGTCTTTCTTTTATTCCAATATATAAGTCTCTATGAATATAGTTTAATAATATGCAACTGAAATGATGCTTGCTAATTGATACAGAAATGACATTGGTTTGAAGTTCACATTATCTGCAAGCAGAGTAGCTACTCTTGCTTTTTTCTGGGCTTCTGGGGTATAATTTTCCATCCTTTAATATTCAGTCTATGAATTTCCTTTTGAGTTAAATATGTTTGTATACAGCGTATTGTTGGATTTTGTTTCTCGATCCACTCTGCCAGTCTACTTTTTTGACTGGTGAATCGAGATCATTTACACTGATTTGAGACTGTCTATATATATATAATTATAATGGGTATGTATTGTCAGGTTGTTTTTCTGCTCTGGTTCCTCTTTTTGCCCTCTGTTTAATTGTTTGCTCTGCTTAGTGGTTCCTTTGTAGTGCTGTTCTTGAAATTGTGGTCATTTTTGTCTCTTCCTAGAATGTGTTTCAGTACTTTCTGTAGAGTTGGTTTGGTGCTCATGAATTTCTTCAATTGTTCTTTACAGTGGAAATAGTTTGTTTCTCCATTAGTTTTGAAGGAGAGTTGCATGGGCTGGAAGTTGTTTTCTTTTAGGACATGAAATACTTCACTGCAAGCTCTTCTTGACTTGATGGTTTGTGTTGAGAATTCTGCCATGATTCTAATTGGCTTTATTTATAGGCGATCTGTTTCTTTTCTCTAACAGCTTTTAATATTCTGAGGGTTTTTGCTGAATTTCTGGGATCTTGATTACTATGTCTGGTTATAGATTTATTTTGGTTATGGCAAATTTGAGTACTATGTGCCTCACTTACCAGTATGTCAAATTGTTTTTCCATGCTTGGGAAATTTTCTACTATTACTTTTGCAAATGACCTTTCTAAGTCATTTGTCAGTACTCAAAATTCAAAAGCATTCCTAACACAAAAAACAAAAACACTGACAGACAAATTAAGAAAACCACACCTTTCAGAATAGCATTTAAAGAAATAAAATATTTAGGAATCAATCTAACAAAGGAAGTCAAAGATCTATATGGTGAAAATTATAGTACTCCGAAAAAAGAGGATTTCAGAAAATGTGAAGATATTCCTTGCTCATGGATAGGAAGAACCAGCATTGTGAAAATGGCCATCCTCCTAAATTTTGTTGGGGCAAAAATCAGAAATCGGGTCAAACTCCGCAGGGGATCCAAAAACTCATTCAGAACAAATAGAATTTTAATTAATTTTAATTTAGGATCAATTTGGACCGGTCATTGCCCCCCATTCTCAACCAGAGAATGTGGCACTTAACTCCCTTTGTTCTCACCTCATATACATTTTTGGTTTCCATGGTAATAGATTGGAATGTCTAGGCCTGGCCATAGTTGTTTATTTTGCACCATGTGACCAGGTCAGTCTCTGGCCATAATGATATATATACTTTAACAATTCAGGCAAGGAGAAGAATTCCAGGACAAAGTCAGAATTGCAAGGTTAACTCTTTACAATCCCTCCAGGATGTTTCTCAAGACACATTTTGAGGCTTATCTATCTTAAAATGTTGTGCTAAAAGTCACCACCCATTACAATTTGTTGCACAGATTCAATGCACTCTCCATTAAAATATCATTAATATACCTCACAGATCCAGAGAAAATACTCCTAAAGTTCATCTGGATTCAAAAGAGGCCTGGCATTACAATTTCTGACTTGAAATTATACTACAAAGCTACTGTGATAAAATCGGCATGGCACTGGCAAAACAGTAGAATTCAGGATCAATGGAACAGATTAGAAGATGCAGACACAGCTACAAACACACTCAGCCACCTTATATTTCACAAAGGGGCCAAAGATATTCACTGGAAGAAAGACAGTCTCTTTAATAAATGGTACCGGAAAAACTAGCTCTCTACATGCTGAAGACTAAAACTAGACCTATAATCATGCACTAAACTAAAGTCAAAATAGTTCAGTGATCTCTATATTAAAACAGAAACACTTAAATGTACTGGAAGAGAAAGTAGGAAGGAACCTTGAAGACATAGGGGTAGACAGAGAGTTCGTGAAAAAAAACCAAATTGCACAGAAATACTTCAGAGAATCCAAAACTAGAATCTCATCTTGTTGAACAGTTTTTGCAGATCAAATGGAATCACCAGTGGAGTAAAAAGAAAATATACAAATAGGGAAAATATTTTAGCCAACTGTCCCTCAGACAAATGACTTCCACCTAGAGTATATAAAGAATTTTTAAAAATCAGCCCCCAAAATTCAAAGACCCAATGCAAACATGAGCAACCGAGATGAACACACACTTCTCAGATGAAGAAATACTAATGGCAAATAAATACATTAAAAAAATCCAACATCATTAGTCATTCAAGAAATGCAAATTAAAACAACCCTGAGATTTCATCTCACAGCAAAAAGTATGGCTATCATCAAGAAACCAAATAATAACAAATACTGGAGTGGCTGTGGGGAAAAAAGGAACACCTCTCCACTGCTGGTGGGAGTATAGATTGGTGAAACCAATGTGGAAATCTGTGTGGAGATTCCTCACAAAACTAGGATTAGATGTCCCACTTAACCAAGCTATTCCCTGTTTGAGTATTTTCTCAGAAGAATTAAAAAGATCATCCCACAATTATATATGTGCTCCCATGTTTATATCAGCATAATTTATCATAGCTAAATCTTGGAAACGGCCCAAGTGCTCTTCAACTGAGGAGTGGATAAAAATGATGTGATACTTTTATGTAATAGAATCTTATTCAGCTATAAAGATGTGAACTTGAGGCTTTTATATGTATATGAACACAACTAGGGATTATACTTATAAGTGAATTAAATTGGACCCACATGAGTAAATATTGTATTGTCTCCCTAGTGTAAGAACCTGAAAGAGTAAATAAAATCTGGTAGCTGCAATAGATATTATGAAAGGAAACTTCTCAAAAGGAAAGAACAACAGAGATGAGGGAAAGAAGAAAAAAGAAAGGAAGAAGGAAGTTGGGGAAATATGTATAGCTGGGATAATTATCCTGCTAATGTCTATTGGTCTGTTGAAAGGAACAGATAATATTTATTTTCTGACAAAGTTTTATGCTTATATCTGGTAATCTGTGCAACTAATTTGAAGACAAGAATATACCATGTAACAACAATGGGTGAATGCCTACCATCCTGTCCAGTGAAATTCTGTATCCTTTCTAATTTTTTTCTTTTTTATATTCTCTTTAATGGTTTGGTCAATCTTGCATTCTTACATCTGGTAATCTGGGTAACTTTGCTGAAGATTACAACATGTAATATAACAGCCACTGTTAATTCCTATAATTTTGTTTTGAAGACCTGTACCATTTTTGTTTTTTCTTTGTTTTGTTTTTATCTATGCTTGTTGTTATTTTATTATTGTTGTTTTATTCTCTTTAAAATAAAAAAGAAATGACTTTGGAAGATCAACAAGTAAACACATACGTGAATGATGCGTAATATCATGATTTTATCTATTGTATTTATTGCAAACACTGGCAAACCTTTTTCTGTCTTAACTAGTCTCCCAACATAATTATGAAGTTACAAATTAACACAATTTTCTTGCATCAGTTTTCTACTGGCAAAACGAAAAACTCCTTATCAGTCTCGTCTTCTCGTTCCCTTACATATTTTATCATCATAATTTTTATTGCTTCCTTTTGCTAAGAATCATTTCAATCCCTTTAATCTTTCTTGGGATAGCTTATTCTATATTATTTTCAAATTCCTTATTATACTTTTTGTACACCCCTATATCTCAATATGCCTTTCATAATATGGAAGTTCCCTTTTCATAATATTCAATGTTTTCACTAATATTGTATACACCGATTGCATATTCTAACCTTGAGAATTAATCCCTTACTAGGTTCTATTTTAAATTTTTGGGTAAGAATAGAATTTTCTGTTTTGTTGAATGCTAATGAGGCCTGTTACTAAGGGTATATGATAAATAAATGTGTTTGCATAGTCCTATGTGTGAATAATGGAAGCTCCCTCCTGGATGTGGGTGATACCACTCAAAAGACTTTTATCCGGGATGGGATAAAAGAAAAAGGAAGACTTGCTTGGCTCACTGCTCCTTCACAGCTTCCTGCCCGCAGAGCCATGACTATTTCTCCTTTGTGATGCCCCTCTGCCATGCCACTCTGTCATGGAGCAGGCCAAGATGGACCGAAACTTCTAAAAAATGTGAGGTGAAATAAACTTTTCCTTCTTTAACTTGTAGGTGTGGATATTTGGTCTTAGCAACAAGTAAAATAACTAGCAACACCTATTGTCCTAAGGAATATTATCTACCAGCAACTTCCGAACATATGTCTTTTTTCATTAGGGCGTCTGAGAACTCGAGGAACTGTTTATGTGATGGATAAAAATAATCATATCATTTAACTCTACTGTTTATTTCTGGACAATAAAGGAAATGTAAGAATCTTGAATACTACAAACTTCAGACTTCATTGGATCTACAGGGAATTCTCAGAAGCACTGATAAGAAGCAGATCACAGACATTAAGCAAATATTGATTTGTTTTGAAGGCAGCCACTCACTATATTAAACTATGGGTAAATTCTGATCTAAGACCAATACTCACCTCAAAGAATAATGCTTCTTGGTACTGACCAAAATCCAAGGCAATGTATGCACTTTATATATACTAGCAAATTAACTGTGACAAAAATTATGATCTCTTACTTTTATATATGAACTATATTTATAAAATTACAGAAAGTGTGTAGCACTTTTATTGCTGTAGACCACTTTATTGACCCCTATGTATCTAATAATCTAAAAGAAGAAACAAAGAATGTGTCAGTAATTTTGTTACGATGACCTTTGTACCTCCATCCTTGAAAAGTTTCCAGCTTAGTATAACTGAGGATAGGGAGTACAGAAGAAAGATCTATACCAAAGGACTTACCTTAAAACTTTAGTCCTTGTATTTACTAAATATTTACCCTGGGGAAAATTTTTAAACATTTTGAGTTTCATAGTGGAACCATGTTAGCCACCCTGCTTATACATGTATACATACATATTTGTCACTTTCTTCCTTTTCTCCTCCCTCTCATCCCATTTGCTCTTTACTTTGGAGCATAATGGAGAAAGCTGTCCATGTCTCAGCAATCAGATTGTTGAAAGAATCAAATGAAAGAAGTTCTAGTCTAACTACCATATATCTTTCATTAACTTTTCATATCCTGAGGGTATGAAACTCACCTATACTCACATTTTCTGGACTACATACCTCTGACTAAATTAAAACTGTTCTCCATTTGTCAACTACATTTTCAGTGGTAAGTGTGATGGACTCAATCTCAGTGCACATCTTGCTTGACTTCTTATCTTTCTAAAGTAAGAAAGGAAAACATTAACAAAGAGACACAAAGTAGCACAAGAACAGTACAATCAAAATTGAATTATAGACAAAGTGACAGGGAATTAACAATGGTTGTTGTATTACTTATAGATAACTTCAAAGTGTATGCTCAGGAAGACAAATATAGACATAAAATCTTGATCAAACAACAAGTCATTAACTGTTCCTTACCATAAAGTGACATAAGCCAATAGTGGAACCATGTTAGCCACCCTGCTTATACATATATACATACATATTTGTCCCTTTCTTCATTTTATCCTTCCCCTCATCCCATTTGCTCCTTACTTTTGAGCAGATTCCCTTTATACCTCCTAATTTATATTCCCACTTTCAGGTTCTTACACTAGTGATACAATATGTTGCTTGCATATGTACCTTTGATTTATTTCACTTATGAGTATGGTGTCTAATTGTGACCATTTGCCTATAAAAGCCTCAAGTTTGTCTTTCTTTATAGCTGAGTAATATTCCATTATATAAAAATGCCACAGTTTTTTTTTCTCCAGTCTTCTGTGGATGGACTTCTGGGTTGCTTCCACAATTTAATTATTACAAATTATGCTGCTCTAAACATGGGTGCACATATATCGCGGTGATATGATGATTTCAGATCTTCTGGGAAAGTACCCAGAAGGAGAATAGCTGGGTTGAATGGGACCTCTAGACCTAGTTTGCTGAGGAATCTCTAAACCGATCTCCACAGTGGTTTCACCAGTCTGCATTCCCACCAGCAGTGGAGAAGAGTTCCAATTTCTCCACAGCCTCACCAGCATTTGTTATTGGTTGATTTCTTAATGATGGCCAATCTTATTGGGTGAAATGAAATCTCAATGTTGTTTTTATTTGCATTTCTCGAATGACTAAAGATGTAGAACTTTTTCTCATATATTTATTTGCAATTTGTATTTCTGTATCTGAGATGTGTTTATTCATCTCAGACGCCCATTTCTGGATTGGGTCTTTGAATTTGGACAGGTTGATATGTTTTAATTCTTTGTATGTTCTAGATAGAAGACCTTTGTACAATGGACAGGCAGCTATGATTTTTCCCCAATTTGTGGGTTTTCCTTTTACTTTGCTGGTGATCTCTTTAGAAGTGCAAAAACTTTTCAGTAAGATGAGTTCCAAGTTATTGATTCTTTCAAGTGTTTCCCTTGTAGTTTGATTTTTGTTCATGAACTTTCTGCCTACTCCAATGTCTTCAATATTTTTCTTTCTTTCTTTTCCAATAGATTTAGAGTTTCTGTTTTAATATTGAGATCTGTGATCCATTTTGACTTGAGTTTGGTGCATAGTGATAGACTGTGGTCTATTTTCAGTCTTCAGCAAGAGGCAAGCCAATTTTTCCAGCACCATTTATTAAAGAGGCTATCTTTCTTCCAGTGAGCTTTTTTGGCCCCTTTGTCACATATTAGGTGGCTAAGTGTGTTTGTGGTTTTCGCTGCATCTTCCACCCTGTTCCATTGATCCTCAGGTCTGTTTTTTAGCCAGTACCAGGTTGATTTTATTACAGTAGCTTTGTAGTATAATTTCAGGTCAGGGATTGTGATTCCACCTGACTTGTCCTTGCTGCCCAGAATTGCCTTTGCTATTCTGTGTCTCTTCTGATGAATTTAAGACATGTCTTCTCTAGATGTGTGATGTATGCTAATGGTAGTTTAATGGGAATTGCATTAAATCTGTACAACAATTTTGGTAGTATGGTCATTTTCACGATGTTGGTTCTTCCTAACCATGAGCAGGGAATGTTTTTCCATTTATTGAAATCGTCTTTGATCTCTTTTTTCAGAGTACTGTTGTTTTCATTGAATAAATCTTTTACATCTGTTGTTAGATTGATTCCTAAATATTTCAGCTTCTTGGATGCTATTGTAAAAGGTGTGCTTTCCTTAATTTATCTCTCAGTGTGTTTGTTGTTTGGTATAGGAATGCTATTCATTTTGGGATGTTGACTTTGTATCCAGCTATTGTGCTGAATTTGTAA
Organism: Dinomys branickii; assembly: GCA_004027595.1. NCBI lineage: Eukaryota > Metazoa > Chordata > Mammalia > Rodentia > Dinomyidae > Dinomys > Dinomys branickii. The sequence continues at coordinate 2,089 of PVLD010026151.1, read as the reverse complement.
ATTAATTCAAGGGGGCTTCTTGTGGAGTTTTTGGGGGTATTCCTTGTAAAGTGTTCTGTAATCTGCAAATAGTGATAGTTTTACTTCTTCCTTTCCTATCCTTATTCCTTTTATTTCTCTCTCTTGTCTAATTGCTCTGGCTAAGGCTTCCAGAACTATGTTGGATAGGAGTGGAGACAGTGGACATCCTTGTCTTGTTCCTGAGTTTAAAGTGAAAGCTTTCGGGTTTTTGTCCATTTAGCATCATGTTGGCTATTGTTTTGTCATAGATGGCTTTGATCAGATTGAGGTAAAGGCCATGTATTCCTATTTTTTCTAAGGTCTTTAACAGGAATGCATGTTGGACTTTATCGAAAGCTTTTTCTGCATCTATTGAGGTGATCATGTGGTTTTTGTCTTTGGTTCTATTGATATGATGTATTACATTAATTGATTTGCGAATATTGAACTATCCCTGCATTTCGGGAATGAATCTAACAAGATCGTGGTGTATAATTTTCCTTATGATTCGCTGCCTATTTGTTAGTATTTTATTGAGTATCTTTGCATCTATGTTCCCTAGGGAGATTGGCCTACAGTTCTCTTTCTTGGTTGGGTCTTTCTCTGTTTTTGGTATCAGTATATTACTTGCCTCCAAAAATGAGTTAGGGAGAATTGCTTTCTTTTCAATTTCATTGAAGAGTTTGAGGAGTGTTGGCATTAAATCTTCTCTGAATGTTTCATAGAATTCTGCGGTGAATCCATCAGGGCGTGGGATTTTAGTTGGCAGTAAGTTTTTAATGGCATTCTCAATCTCATTAATTATTATGGGGTTGTTCAGGATTTTTGTATCTTTCTGATTCAATTTTGGTAATTTGTACGTTTCTAGGAATCTTTCATTTTCTACTGAGTTTTCTATCCTATGGGAGTAAAGATTTTCAAAGTAGTTATTAATGATCTTTTTAATTTCTGTGGGATCTGTAGTCATTTCAACCTTTTCATTCCTTATTTCATGAATTTGAGTTGTTTCTTTTTTTGATAAGGTTGGCTAAGGGTTTATCAATTTTATTTATTCTTTTGAAGAACAAACTCTTTGATTCACTTATTTTTTGTAGTGTTTTCTTTGTCTCATTTGCATTAATTTCTGCCCTGAGTTTTATAATCTCTTCCCTTCTTTGGACTTTTGGTTTCACTCGTTCTTCTTTTTCTAAAAGTTTGAGGTGTAGCATTAGGCTATTTCATTGCTCTCTTTCTGTTTTCTTTATATGTGAGTTCATTGCTATAAATTTCCCACTAAGGACTTCTTTCATTGCATCTCACAGATTCTGGTAGGTCGCATTTGCATTTTCATTTGTTTGTAGGTATTTTTAAATTTCTTCTTTAATTTCTTGTGTGACCCATTGGTTGTTCCGAATGTTGTTGTCTAATTTCCAAGTTTTTATGGAGTTTTTGGAGTTCCCTTTGACATTAATTTTCAATTTAATTGCACTGTGGTCAGATAATATGCATGATATAATTTGAATTCTTTTGCATTTAGGTAGGTATGTTCTATGGGCTAGAATGTGGTCTATTTTAGAGAAAGATCCACGTGCAGCTGAGAAAAATGTGTATTCTGATGTTGTGCGGTGGAACACTGTGTATACATCTACTAAGTCCATTTGTTTGCACCTTTGGTTCAGATCTGTTATTTCTTTGCTGAGTTTCTGCCCAGTTGACCTGTCTCTTTGTGTCAAAGGGGTGTTTAGGTCCCCTATTAAAATAGTGTTATTAAGTATTTGGTTTTTCATGTCTGTTAATATTTGACTTATAAAGTTTGGTGCTCCAGTATTTGGTACATAGATGTTTAAGATTGTTACTTTTCCTTTTGCAGCTTTCCCCTAACTAGTATCTAGTGGCCTTCTTTATCTCTTTTGATGGTTTTTGGTTTGAAGTTTATACTATCTTCAAACATAATAGCTACCCTGCTTTTTTCTGGCAAAGGGTTGCATGGAGAATTGTTTTCCACCCTTTAACTTTCAGCCTGTGGATTTCCTTTTGAGTAAAATGTGTTTCTTCTATATAGCATATTGTATTTTGTCTCTTAATCCACTCTGCCAATCTGTTTCTTTTG
>PVLD010026150.1:0-22612 GCA_004027595.1 Dinomys branickii | reverse complement strand
GTAGGACAGCATCCAGAGCTAATTCCCTTCTATGTTCTCTATAATTCTGTATTTCCTCAGTCGTTTTTGTATTAGCAGAAGTGAAGATAACTTTATATTATACAGCATCCAGTGCAAATTCCCTACTATCTTATCTATAATTTGGTATTTCCTTTAATGTTTTTGTGTTAACTAATGTGAAGATAACTATGTAATACAATATCCAGTGCTAATTCCCTACTATATTCTGTATAACTTTGTATTTTCTATATTGTTTATGGCTTTTCTGGTTCATATGTCTCCATTCTTTTGTCTTTAAAATTAAAAAAAAAAAAAAAAGACCATCATGTTAAATGAAATAACTCAGAAAGTCAAATATTTCATGGAAACAGGAGATTTTAGTTGCTAGTGGTCTTGTCTCTCGAGATGAGTGGAACAGCCTCCTTGTGTAGGGACAGGTGGACAAGTTCAAATAGTGAGCTCAACTTCAATCCATGGCTACTGATGCAGCATGCAGCTCTATAAGCCCAAACAAACAAACCCTGCTATTGACTGCTTACAGACCCAGAGCCCAGACGTTTCTGTTCCATTTTTAAGTATGAGGGTTTTTTTTTAGTTCAGCTATGACTTTAACTTTTTTAATTTACATTTTACCCAGCATTCCTGTGAGTGCAAAGTAGAGTGGGTACCTCAAAACATGCCCTCAACAATACCAACCTGATCACAAGTTTTACCTATCTACTGACTTCTTTCAGGACTTACATGAAGGAATTAAATGCTAACAAACAAAGCAATTACAAAGGAAAGACTCTTTTTGAAATAAAAACAAAATCTTTATATATAAGTTTTAGTATACTTCTTTAACTGTAGCCTACAGTCATTAGACATCAGTAAGTTAAATAATTACTATGATTATTATTAGTGCCACAAGGGTAGGGAATTCTAAGAATCTTTCTACAGAATCTATATATCCATTTTTTAAAATTTTGCTTTGGGAAACAGCAAAGCACAACAACGGGCAGGGAAAAGGGGTGGCATAGTAAGTTTTTGACACTCATTAATATTGGAACAACTGAAACTTACTGTCCAAAGTTTCAAATACCACCCTTCTTTCCACAAGGATCAATCAAATCACATACAAGAAGTTTCTCTAAGATGAGTACTTCTGAATATTCTCACCACAAACTGCCTAGATGTTACTAAATATATAGTGTTATGAAGCACAAACAAGAATGTTAGCAAATGACTCCAACACAGGTATGAATATTTATTTTGCTCACCACCATCTTATAAGTCATACTGCATCAGTGAAGTAGAATATTCTACCCAGTAACTCTAGACATTTGTTTTAAACTCAAATCCTGGCTGTTTGCCACACATCTGCTCTCATTAGGAAAATTAAAACTAATTTTAGTAAAATTTGAAACATGCGAATGCTCCTTAAAAATTTAAGGATGCTGTAGCAAGTCTGCTTCTTAATGAGCTGTTCCTGACTTTAGCATGTGATCTGAATTATTCAAAAGTCAACCTCAAACAGTATACAGATTATCTTTCAATCAAGCAATTACTTGGTATCTAACTGATGGCTAACATGATCTAATTTGGCCTAAGCAAATCTTGAAAAAAGAGTACAAAATAAAACTGTTAATAAATAATATATTTTTAATATATGAAAATAAACTAACATTTTTATTCCAGCTAATAAAAAGAATCCTAGTTATGAATGTCAACTTTAAAGAGTCTGAATAGTGAAACCAACATTCAATATATTTGCCCAAGTCTATAATCATTTAAGAACACATTGTTATATATTAAATAACATATTAATATATTTTACCATTAATTATATTACCTCATGTTTCATCTTTACTGTGTTCTAATAAACATCCTTAATTCTAGCACTTAGGAACTCAATACATTCTCCATTCTTCCTATGATATCCAACTATATTTACCTCAGCAATTCTCCACCGTAACGAGATAGAGAAGAAACCGTCTGAAAGTGCATAGTTAAGCCTACAGAGGATTGGGCGTAGGAAAAAGAATGAAAAATACACTTTACTAACATGAATAGTTTCTCAGGAATCAGTAAGATCTTCTGTAGATGTTCAACTAAGAAAGCTGGTCTTGGGATGTTCATTCTTCAAATGCTCTACTCTGATACCAGTCCTCCTTGGTTTTTCACCAGCCATTCCTTCTCAAGTCTGCTTTGCACCAAGTCTGCTTCATTTTGGCGATTTTATACTAAAGATCTTATCTCTTCCTCCTAAGCACTGCACTGACTTAAACTCATGGCTTCAGTTACCATCTGTGTTTAGCAAAAAAATTTTAAATCTTTACCCCTACATTAAAACTTCATGCACTGACTCATTTACAAATATTTATTAAGCCCTTACTATGTGCAGACCATTGCTCTAGGGACTCAAGGTCCTGCTATTGTGAGGCTTGCAGTAAATGTAAGATGGAAGAAATAAATGAAATACTGAAAATATCAGTCAGGAGTGTTGCCTATGCAGAAAATTACAGTATTAAAGGCTGGGGAGGATACTTTAGTTTGAGGATTTAAAACATCTCTGTGCAAACCTGACATTAAACTAAAATTTTAGCTGGGCAAGGTGGCTCACACCTGTAATCCTAGCAGTCTGGGAGGCTGAGGTAGGTGGATTGCAAGTTCAAGTCCAACCAAGGCACTTAGATCAACACCCATAAAACGAAGATATGAATAATCAAAAAGGGTCAGCAATGTGACTAGGGGCACCTAGAGCAAAGGTCCAAGAAGCAGCTAAGAGCCCAGCGCAGCTGAAACGTGATGAGCAACTAAGACAGTAACAGAAGAAAGCAGACGTGAGCACCAGCTCTTGTTAGGTACACACAGTTCAGAAGCTGTCCAAAACCAAATCATTCTCATCTCAAAAAAATGGACTCTTTGGTATTTCTAATCATAGTAATCAATGAAATCATTTATACTGCCTGAGGCAAGAACCAAGAATTGTCCTTTACTTTCTCGTCTATCTTCTAAACGCAGCTACCATATCCTAATTGTTCAGCTTCTAAATCTCGATTTCATCTCCTCCTCTAAAAAAGGGCTACCACTAGCACAGCCCCAGACCTTCATTTGTATGACCACGTTTAGTCTCCTTCGCAGTGTCAGCCACTCCTCACACCAACACCAACTTTTCTTCATGTCCCTAATTAGAGCATTTCTTTAAGGAACTCTTTCCTAACTACTCAAGACTCAGGTGTCCCTCCCATGTGCTCCTGCAATACACTGAATTTATGCAGCCCAGTACTTACCATAAAATTTTTTTGCTTAATTTTCTGCTTTAGTAATGGAGACTATTCTCATTTATTGCTATACTAAATTAATCACTAAGCAAATAAAGGACTTCCTTTTTTTTTTTTTTTTTTTTTTTTTTTCGGGACCTGGGATCGAACTCAGGGCCCTAGTGCTCGGCGGCAAGCACTTAGCCCACTGAGCTGTACCTCCAGCCCTAAAGGACTTCCTTTTAATGATGCATAAGGACGAGACACCTTGAACAAACCCTTTTTAATGATAGCACTAAGGGGGAGGGGGGATTGAAACAGGACAAAAACAAAGTGAAAGCAAGACCTCTACAGACACACAGAAAACCAGCTTTCCCTTAGTGATTTCCACTGAAGCTTGTATTTTTTGAGCTTCTATCTCCATAGAGGCAGAGGACAGGAGAGACCAGGGAATTAGGCTAGCTCCTACTCGAGATGGGGACCGACACAGGAGATATCCAGAATATAAAGCTACATACAAGGTATAATTGTGAACTGTAAATAAATGATAATCACAGAAGAGAACAGTAAGGAAACAGACCTGCCTCTGCTCTGGGGGTAAATAGTAAGAAAGAAGAAAACCACTTCCCTGAAAATCCTAGGACAAGTCAACCTTCCCACAGTATGCAGTGTGAATTTGTGCCGACAATGACTCTAAAATATCTAAAGTAGAGAATTTGATTGTGTCCCCATCAGCTAACAGAAGCAAAAGCAAATCCTTTAGGCAAAAACACATCCTCAGTGCAGATAAACATCAGTTTCAAGATAGACAAACTACATGAAAAACAACCAACTCACAGTTACAGCATCATTATTGAGAAAGAGAAGAAAAAGATATATAGTGAGAACCAAAAAAGAAGTCCAGTCACTAAATATAAAAAATAATAAAATAATTGAAATGAAATTATTAAATTAAATTGAAATTAAATTAAACTAAAAATAATTGAAGTTAAAAATCCAACATACACAACCAGTCAGCAGATTAAAAGAAATTGGCGATCTAGGTATACCTGAGGAAATATTCTAGAAAGTAAACCAGAAAGATAAAGAAAAATAGAAAATATGATAGATTTAGTTTACAGACACAGAAAACAAGAGATCTAACATATTCCTAATTGGAGTTCCAGATAATAGGGAAGCAGAAAGCTTATCTGAAGAGATGACAGCAGAGAACTGTACATTTCCAGTTATAGAAAATGCCAATCTCAGATCCAAGAATCCTCACAAATCTCAAGCAAGAAAAATACAAATAAATATATATTTAGTAACACACAAACTTTTGAAAACAAAGGTCACGAAAATTTTAAAACAAATAGAAAAGATGTAACAACAAAGGCAGAATAAAGTAGTGAAAGCCAAACCTGCTGGAACAGCATCCTAAACGTACCTTTGCCACAAAAGACGCCGACCTCAACAGACTTCTACAGGACTCACGTGAGACAGAAAGATCACAGAAGTAAGAAAAAAGTGGTTACCAAAGATTTTGGGGCTGGGCGTGGTGGTGCACACCTGTAATCCTAGCACTCTGAGGCAGGAGGATCGTTGTGAGTTTGAGACCAACCTGGGCTACAAAGTGAGCTCAAGGCCAGTCTAAACTGCAGAGCGAGACCCTGTCTCAACAGATTTTTGATAAATCTAAATAAAGAATAATGTATATTTTATAGAAGGCAAAAGAACAGAACAGATACAAAATATCTATTTTGTATACAAAACAGGTAACATGTAAGTTGAGAGATGATCAGAGCTAAAAAGCACTCTTAGTTCTTTATAGTTTTTTCTTTTGTTTTCTTTGTAGTTTTCAAGTGGAAAGTAAACATCAATAATTACCTTTCAGACTTCAAAGCACAGACATAGAACAGGCAAATTCCAAGTAAGCGTGTGTCTCCATATGTATGGAGGAGAGGGGATAACAGAATTTAAAAAAATCTTAAAGCCAAAAAGGACATAACTACATGTGCAATTAAGAGTAAATAATAGTATGAGCTGGGCGTGGTGGTGTGCGCCTGCAATCCCAGCACTCAGGAGCCTGAGGCAGGAGGGTCACTGTTAGTTCAAGACCAGCTTGGGCTACAAGGTGAGCTCAAGGCCGGCCTGAACTGCATAGTGAGACCCTGTCTCAAAAAGACACACACACACACACACACACACACACACACACACACACAGTAAATAGAAAAGTATGAACTTTAAGCCAGTATATCAAAATTGTAAGTGGATAAATTCTTAGAAAAAATAGAACTCATTCAAAGAAACAAAATGAGCAATTTAACAGACCTACAAAGAAAACATCAGTCTAGTATTATCAAATATTCAAGGAACACATAATTTTTACAAAACATTGAAGTGCATATATTAAGATTTTAAAAGGTTTTATACATACCTGTTTCATCAAAAGATGGTACTTTTTCTACTCTGAGAGTTTGTGACCCCTGCCCTTCTTTTTGGATATTTGTGGAGTACAACTTTACTTGGCTCAGTGTACAAATATGTGGGTGATGATAGGGAACCATGTATGTGAAGTTTCCAAATGTCACTAAATTCTGCCATTCTAAAAGAAAAAGAGTATTATTTTAATTTCAAACCAATTCCCAGCTATACAATTAACAAGGCACCTTCTTCTCTGAAGGTATTTCCCTAGGTGCACAAAGACCACATTTAATTCTAAAGAAAAAGTTGAAAGTATTTCAATTCTTTTCTATTTTATAAATTTATACAGAAACTTTTAGTAATACATGAAATCAAATAAAACATTCACATTAGTCCGTTACTTTGAAAAGTGTTTGGTATATAATACAGTCTTTATCTGAGACACTGGTGACACACTAAAATTACTTTTGGCATAATGTATTTTTCAAAAGCTGGGCATGGTGGCGCATGCCTGTAATCCCAGAACTCAGGACACTGAGGCAGGAGGATCGTTGCAACTCGAGACCAGCCTGGGTTACAAAGTGAGCTCAAGGCCAGCCTGAACTGCACTGCAAGACCCTGTCTCAAAATGACAAAAGAAAATGTATTTTTCAGAATAAAGGGACTGCGCTGGGGAAGGCAAGGAGGGTTTCCTACTCAGAAACTACCCTGCATCCTCTTTTCACTAGCTGGAGGTCTATTGCTCTTTCATTGCACAATCAATAAGTGCATTATATTAGTCATTCATACTGTCACTGATTTTTTATCAGATAATCAGATCAACATTTGGCAAGATGTCTCCATATGTGGAAATTCTAACTGAGCAAAGAACAGGCCATTAATTAGAAGCACTTGGACACTGCAGCGGGGATGACTACAGGCTTTGTAAAGCTGTAAACATAGTCCACAATTTCATTGATGTGATAGAAAAGTAAACCTGTCTTTACTCTCCTGTGACCCTCTTTCTCTTTTGGTTTTACTATGAGTACTCAGAATTCCCCTTTTTGAAAGAACTCAAAAAAACTGTGCAGATAAAATTCGTATGTTGTAACATTTTGGATGAAATAATAAAAATCGTATCACTATAGATAATCCATTTTCTCCAAGAGTCAAGGATTGAGCAGGTGAAATTTTTCTAGCAGCTTAATAATGATCTAAAGTTTCTGATTCATGTGTGTGCATATAGACATATAGCTTCTGAAATAAAGAAAAATCAATTTTTTAATGGTTCAGAGGGTTCATCAGTAACGTGTTATTGTAAATGTTGAAGACAATTTGAAGAACATGGGGGGAATCAGACAACAAATACTCACTCAAATTTTAGACCTGGAATATTTTCTTGGAAAATTTCTAGATATCAACTTATTCTTTCACCTTATTTTTTTTTAATTATTCAAGTCCCAGTACATTAGTCACTTGCATTAGCATCTTTTTTCTGAGACAAGGTCTTGCTATGTAGCTCAGGCTGGCCTTGAACTTGTGGGAATCCTTCTGTCTCAAGTCTCTTGAATCTATTTCTTAAAGGAAGGCTGAGTAATGACAATTTAAGAATAGAAGATTCCTGCACACTGCGATATGTAAACTGCTAGCAAAATTAGTCAAATAGAGGCAAAGGCAATTCTCATAAGAAGCTTATGCATCAGAAAAGCATCTTATTCAATACAGCAGCTAGTGTCATATTCTCAGCCCTATTAAAAATATCTTTTGTAATTATTACCTAAGAAGGGCAATATGCCACCAACACTTTTTTTAACTTACATTTTTTTAACCTACCGATGAAACATTTTTGCAGTTTGTGCTAGGATGTTTAAAGAGGAATTATTTTTGTCTAAAAATGCTCAGAAGAGGACCTGTTCCTATAACTCGATGTTACTTGTTTTTTTAAAGGTTCTCGTTAGTTTTTAAAATATCTGATTACAGAAAAGTTCAAACACATGCAAAGATAGACAAACAATATAATAAACTTACACATACTGTCTACTTTCAACAAGTACCAACTCATGGTCAATCTTGTTTCATTTCTACTTATATCAGTATCTTCACACCAGTACAATAATTTGAAGCAAATCTCAAACATAATTTCATTCACAGCTATTTCAATGTGCATGTCTAAAACACAAGAACCTAAAACAAAACTCACACTACCATCACAATTTTTAAAAGTCCCTCAACATCACATATATTCAATTTCAAATTTCCAGTTGTTACAAATATTATAACTTTTCAGTTTCTATGTGAACAGATCCAAATAAAGGTGCACACAGTGAGACTGAGACTGAGCAGGTGATTGAGACTGAGCAAGTGATTGAGATGTCTTTTACGTCTCTTTTAAGTTATAGGATGTCTTTTTTTTTTCTTTTCATTGGTGGGGATCAAACCCAGTGCCTCACACAAGCTAGGTAAGCACCCTACCACTAAGTTAACACTGTTTCCCAGAATGTCTTTTTTTAACTGCATTTTTAATATTGAATAAACAGGTTGTTTGTACTGAACTTTTGTCCTTCACTGAATTTTGCTGATCAATTTTCATGGTTTTTAACCTATTCTTCTATGTGCCTATAAATAGATAAAGGCTTCTTCTAAATTCAGGTTTACGATGATAACATCTTTTAAATGGTGATAAGACTCTCACAATATAGGGCAAAGCACTTGACTAGCATTCTTCAGGTCCTGGGTTTGATCCCTAGCACCACACACAAAAAATTCTGCTTTTCACTTTGTGATGATGGAGTGTCTACTGCTGTTCAATGCCCAGAAGCAGGCATTCATTAGGTGGTTACAAAACCATGACATCTTGATTTTGTCATGTCTTCCCCTATTAGAACCCTTCTTCCGAGACAGTTCCTCTTTTATTTAGTTACCCCACAGTACAGCTATAAATGCTTTCATTCTTCCCCTTTATTGACCAGTTCTCAAAATAGTAAGTTCATTACCAGCTATTCTACACTGGTGACACAGTTTTGGTTTGTGCGTATATCACTACAGTTTTGGGCTGAGGATGTATCTTAGTGGTATGGCAGTTGCCTACCATGCACAAGGTCCTAAGTTCAATCCTCAGGATGGGGGGAAATCCTTACAATTTCATAGATTTAAACATTATTTGATAAGAGTTATTTCAATCCATTTCAGTTACTGCCCCAAACAATATTCAAATTGTTCCACTTTTAACCAGTAGGGGTCTCTTCAAATCTTTCCGGCCTAGCAATCCTGGATAGCTTCCTGGCTATTTTGAAAAGTTCTCAATTTTTAACTTGGAGAATTTCAGGTATCAGCAACTTTAAAATATATATTTGGCATTAATGCAAGGTTGAAAACTGCTCATACCCTAAAAACTACGTAAGACCACATCTGATTAAACAAAACAAAACCATACTTAATACCACATAGTGGTACAAGTATTAGCTGAATTACTGAATTCATTAATTCTAGTAGGTAGAATATAGAAAAATGTACTACTCAATATTAATACCCTTTCTTCAAAGTAATGTCTAAAACAAGGTGCACAGCAAATAATAATAAATAATCTTTAGTTTGACAAAAAATAATCTTTAGTTTGACACTGTTCTGACCTGGACAAAGACTTGTGCTATATATTTAAAGGATATTTTGCATCAAGACTGCCGACCTGCTCGTATTAGTCTAGTCACAATAAAATTAGTGTAGTCAAACATGTCTCTGCTTTTATTTTACTACTTTCACCTCTCTATATTTTAATAACCACAGCTACTGATCGCCAATTCTCTCTCTCCACTCGTTTGTCACCTCCCACTTACTCTGGTTTTTAAGGAAAATCTGACATTCGTATTTAGACTAATAAAAAACAAGAAAAAGAAACTCCTTTGCCTGATACAAATATACAATTCAATCTACTACATATGCTGCTTTTGCAATAACAGTAACTAAAAACAAAAAGACTCCTTGTGGTTTGGGTTTATTTCTGGCTAATTTCAAGACCAAAGTCAAACTTGTATCCTAAGTCTTCCACATGATGCCTCCATACCTAAGAGACTATTTTGGGAGTTTTCCCCCCAAATTTGTAAAGTGCTGACCATAAAAACTAATAGTAATAATTTTTAAAGCTCTTATTAAGTATGACTTTAAAATAAAAAAACCATATAGAATACAAAGACTACTTCATGGTATGACTTACCACAATAAAAAACAGAAACAAATATTCCCTGAGAATGATTTAAGTTACTAAAGGGCTCTATATTTTCATTACATATTTATTAAAAATTAAACTTTTAATGAGAAGGAAATGGGCTGGTATGTAGCTCAGTGATGGGTTCACTCCCCAGGCAGGAAAGACTGGATTCGGGGAGGTTTCTGCTGGGAAAAAGGACCACATTGGTTGTTGCAGTCCAGATGATGTATGGTATGGCATGGCAGAAAGTTTGTCTGCATACTGCTTGTGTCCAGAGATGTTGCCTAAGACTGAGATTAGAGGGGTGGACTAATTAATCTGGCAGCAGAAAGTTCAAGGCAGTCACATGTTGAGGTGGTGGCATGGCTATTGTTGGGGGCTTTTAGCCAGATTTATGTTGAAAATCAAGAGAAAAGAGCCCACCAGGATGATTTAAAATGTTGTGAGTTTGGCCAGAAAGGAAGTTCTAGTAAAGCTAGATCTTTGTGCTTAGCAAGAGATAGAGCTGAGAAGATTTAGATTGCTGAGACAGAACAGGAGGATATAAAAGATGGCCTGAGGGCATCACAAGAAGCAGCAAAGTCTCCACCCATCCTTTGTAGCCTCAAACCTGCAAAGATGAAAGACTTGAGGAGAAAGCCTCAGAGCTCCATGTTCTAGAATGATGGCAGCACAAGGTTCCAGAATGGCAGCGGCATAAGGGGCTGTTGGGAATTGAGAGAGGCTGCTGGGAACTGGTAAAAGCTGTGGGGTGCTGTTAGAAGCTGTTAATTCTGCTGGAGGAACTTGTCATACTGGCTTTCCAGATGAACTCAGCTGTTCCCATAATCTAAGGAGCTCAGGACCTCGTTGTTGCTGAGAATGGCTTCAGTTCACTTTGGGGGAGCTCTGGTCCTCACTTTGAGCAACACTTCCTGGCTCCAGAGGCAAAGAGGGTGCACTGTTGAGTCTCCTGGAAAAGCCTGTCACGTTGGCTTTCCTGATGGTAACTCAGCTTTCCTGATTACTGGAGGAGCTCAGGGCCTCACTGTTGCTAAAGATGGCTGTGGTACTTTTCAGGGGAGCTTTGGTTCTTACTCTGAGTGTCACTTCCTTACTCCAGTGCAGATCCCTCAGCCTACTAGCACAGATCCTTCATCCTATTGGCAGACATTCTAGCTTCCACCACTGATGTTTGTGCCTTCCCAGTGCAGATCCATGAAACAGACTTTTATGAAACATTGTCACTGGCTCCAGCTGGACTCGTGGGAGGCACTATTATGGGCTCTAAGTCTTCAGGTGAACTCATGCAGGACATTATTGTGGGATCCAGCTGGATTCTTTGGTCTTTATTGTGTGGACAGATTTCTTGCACTCTCGTTTATGATTCGTTGGGTGACTACTATAAATAATCTTGTAAAATGTGTCCTGCATTATACTGTCCCCTTTGCAACAACTCCAAAACCACATGAACTGTCAATTTTATACTCCAGAACATATCTCTAATCCATCTATTTTTCTCAAACTCTGTTGTTAACTATCATGGCCTTAATACAACCATGTTTGCCTCAATAACTGTAATAACCCCCTAATGATCTCCTTATCGACACTACCTTCAAACCCATTTTCCACACAGTAGTCACGCTGGATTATTAAAACTTACCTTTTGTTTTTAAGCCTACAGCCTACAAGGCTGTAACAACTCTTAAACTTCATTTCATCCCAGCAACTTTACCCCAACCACAGCAAATTCCCTTCTGCTCCAGACTACTATTCATGGTCCCTTTTCTCTGCTCTGTCAGGACTGCACCTTCTTCCCCTGGCTTGCGTCTCCTTTATACCCTGACAGTTCTCGTATCTAACACTCATCCCAGAAAAACTGAAGGCCAGCACATCTAATGAAATAACTCTTCCTGGCTTCTTTCTACTCCATCATCATTTCTTTCTTTTACAGAACTTTAGTTATATTTTCTTAATCTGGGTGTCTGTGCAATAAAGGTGGAAACTCTGTCGGTCTTTAACTGTAAACGTTCCTGGTTATTAAAGAAATTTGGGACAAGTTATTTCTGCTGGGGATGAAAGTTAAATTCTCAGTCTACTCACGATAATAAATGCTAGATTAGAGATAGGAATAATATACAAAGGTTTAATTTCTATTTGTTACTTTAAATTACACTTTTATTAAATTCAGCTTCAAGCAAAACCACGTATCTATCAATATGGCATGATGTATACAAAGAAGCACCCTCTCATCTCAAATTTTTGTCAAATAAGGCAAAGGATAAATATATGAAAAAACAAATATGTGCTTTATGTAATGTGAAAGGAATTAATATTTTTATATTTAGAAATACATGTTCTTTGTAATCTCCTGAAAACTAGCTAATTAAAAATGTTTAGAGAAACTCATTGTTAATATCACATTACTGCTTTTTCTAGTTTTACATAACAGCAAATTTTCCCATGTCATTATTCTTCTAAATTATGGTATTTCAATAAACAAAGGCTGCATATATTACCAGCCTCAATAAATCACTAATATTTTAGTTTCTAACTCTTTAACTATAACTACCAAATTATTACTATTTAAATGAACTCATGTACAATTTTAATATGTATCTGATTATTTAAAGTAAATCCTTTGAAGAATTGTTAGATCAGCGGCCATAAACTTAAAATTCTTTTTATATAAAGAATAACTTCTCAAAACACTGTTTTATATATGTTTCCAATCAGTAGTAAGAGAGTTCCCGTTTTCCTGCACCTTGAATATGGGTATCATCATTATGAAACCTTAGTGAATACAACAAAATCCTTTAAATGTGTATGTCCACACTATTCGGTGAGCACATCTTGCACTCTATTGGCCACTGGACCTTCTTTATGTACTCCTTTTTCATTTCCTTTGCCATTTTCCTACTGGAATGTATCTTGGTCTATGAAGCTTCATTATAAATCAGAGATACTAACTCCATAACTGTATTGTGCAATCATCACTATACACTGAGCACCTTAAGTGTGGTTAGTCCAGGCTGAGATGTGCTGTAAGTGTAAAATACACACTGGATTTTGGACTTTGTAGGCTTAACACAAAAAGGGAAGGCACCACAGCTCAATAATTTGTAAAATGACTGTATGTTGAAATATTTTTAATACATTAGGCAAAGCATTCAAATTAATTTAATCTGCTTTGACTTATTTTTCTCCCAGTGCTGGGGAATAAACCTGGGCACTATCCTTTTTAGTTTGTTTTACTGTTGTTGAACACTATTTCCTTTTTGTTCAGTACGGGGGGTTGAACTTAGAGCCTTCACACTGACCTATTTTTCAGCTTAGTTTATCCTATCTATCCTATAGGAGTCTCACTAAGTCTTTAAATTGCCCAGGCGGGCTCAAATTTGCAGTCCTGCCTCAGCCTCCCAGTTTTTTCTTGCATTTGAAGGTGTTTCTCATTTTTTAAGTGTTCAACTAATGTAAATGTATGCCTCACAAGCCTTTTCTAGACACATAAGCATTGCAATAGCAAAAAGCAAAATTTTAGTTTTTTAAGAGAAAAATGTTTTTGGATTTTTTTTGGCCAATAATTCTTTTCTTTTCATGTGAATTAAATTTAAGTAGTACTCTTCCTCTAGTTTTCACATTTTACCAAAATCATGGTTATCTTTCAAAAACACGTTTCAGTATTATTAAATGAAATTTCCACAACATTCTTTTTCTAATCCAGTAAGTGTTTCTAAACCTGAAAGTATATTTCAATTTTTGGAGTAATAAACATTTGAAATAACTTTGCACTGTCATTCTGACTGGTAAGACAGGTAATTATTACCTGTGTTTCAGAAAGAAAAGACAAAAAAGCATATAATTTTGACATAATGATAGGCATGGAGAATAGGGATTACAAATTACACCTTCAACTCCTTTTACCCACGTTTAAAGGACAGTTTAAATTTAACAGATACTATATGTACTTTCAGTGTAAAATGCCAAAACGGCTAGGTTCACAGAAGCAATTAGAAACTGTACTTGGGCATTATGGAGTACAGCAGATAAGCAGGTGGCTCACTCTATTTGTAAGAGAACAGGTACTGCCAATACGGGCACATTCGACAGTTACACTTTTCTATTACTACCCAAAAGCCGCAAGAATAGCGATGTTAAAATAAACTCATTTGAAATGTTAAGAACCAGTTTTTAAATCTATTGCAAATAACTGATACAAAATGTTGTCATTTATTTGCACAGGTAAGTTACTACAGTTACTTAAAAATTTGAGTAACTGAAATTTCCAATTTCTATTGGAAGGTCAAAAACATGCTACCAAGTTTTTCAATCATGAATTTTGAAGGAATGCTTCTATAAATATTCTGCATTCTCAAAAATCTGAGGGATTAGGTTAAGGGTGGATTTTGTTCTTTCTCCTTCAAGATTTCTATCCATTCTTGGTAAACGTGTCAACACAGGTACAGCAGAGACACAGGTTAACCTGATTACAATGTTTAGGTTCGGCGTTATTTGGGGACCTCTCACACAATTTAAACTTGAGTCTGAAAAGAGTATTTGAAGAGGGATCAAAATTCTCATCAACCACCTCTTTTCTGGGTTACAGCTCTAGTAGATATTTTTTCATCAGATAGTGTTCAGTGGAACTGAAGAATTGCTTTTCGGTCCAAAATTGGGTTCATTCAATGACTGTGAGATGCCCTCAACTCCTTAGGAAAAATCCTTCAGTTGTGTGACAACGTCCAGTCGTCTTTTGGGAAATTTAAGAAAACAAGTCAGTGCAGGAAAACAAAAACAGAAAGAACGTCTCAGTGAAAAGTGCTAAATGAAGGCGAGTCAAGGAGCTCATAACACCCCAAAACTGCGGAATCCGCCATTTCCAACTGTCGGTCGGTCTACTGCGGACACAATGCTCAAACTCACGTAACGTTTCGGTCTGGAACAAAGTGGTCGGCTTCAGGGGAACTGCCGCCCTCCAGCTGCCCACAAATTCCCGGGGGTGCTGTGCTAGAGCTGCAGGCAGCGCCAAGATCAGATGCTAGTTAGGACCCTTGAGAGCTGGGTGGGCCGACCTTAAAGGCGGAGACCATAAAGGAAGACTGTGGCTTGGGGAAGGGATACCGACGAAGGGCGCCGAGCTTCCCTGGAACCGGCGGCCGGCGTAGGACACTCACCCTGGCGGTCGCTGGAGCAGCGGGCCACTGCCCTGCAGCTCAAACGAAGCTGGCAAAGGAAAGACCAGCTACATCTGTGAGCCGCAGTGGCGGCGGCCAAGCCCGGTAACATCCTTGCGGGGCACAGGCCCCCACGCGGACACCGCCACCCGCCTCCGCGCCGCCGCCGGGAGCAACTGACTCCATAGACTGAACACAAGCGAATACCGATGTCTGCCCCTCCAGGGGCGGCCTCAACGAGCCGGAAATTGTAACATTTAGCGACGCCCGCCCTGGGAAGTAGCGGAAGTGACGTAACGACATGCGCGAAGCTTGCGCCTTCCTGAGCCAACCCCGCCTTCGTCGGAGGGCGTGGCGTAGGTGGGCGAGGCTTCTTCCGTATCTTGGTGTCTATGCTGTTTTCCTACCTGTGGTTTTGGTGTCTATGCTGTTTTCCTACCTGTGGATTTGCTGTCCTGGAAATCGTTCTGTAAATTGGACTTTAGCAGCCAGTACATTCCTGGCAGAAACTAGCTGGAGGCGCTGCGCCTACGCCTTTCGTTTTTCTAAAAGCATGGGCTGCCGTATTGGAAGTGGGAAGAAGGGTGGGAAGAATAACCCAGTCAGTATTCTGGCCGGTTTCAAGTGCTCAGAACTCTCGAACCTACCGTAGCTCGTTGTCCTTTTAATTCCATTGTGAAGTCAGTACCATGGAGGAAGGGACACACTTCGAAATCTCCTGATTGCAATTCTGGACCTCAGATTCTTGTTTGTAATGCAGTAAAATTAGAAATGTTTTAATGTACGTAGTATATTAGGGATAAACGGAGGTGTAGCGATTTCGAAATAGTCTGGTCCCAAGGACAAAGAAACCGAACAACGTTCAACACAAGCTGACAAGCTCTTTCAGGTCTCTGCTCACTCCATAGGCCTTTTTTGATTACGTTAACTATAATTGGCGTAGTCTTTACTTATCTCTTTGACTTGTGCACTTCTTTTCAAAACGCTTACTGTCATTTGAAATTATCTTCATACCTTTTCTTTTTGTCTCACACAATAGAAAATAAATATCATGACGTTGGAATCTGTTTTTACATTGCTTTATCCAATGGGCTAAAACAAAGCCTAACATGAATTAATGAAATGCAGTGAAAGTCTCTGGTGTTTTGTTTGTTTTGTTTTTGAAACAGGGTTTTGCTATATGTTTCGCGCTGGCCTTTGAACTAACTGTGTGGGTCAGGCTGGCCTCGAATTTGCAGTGATCCTCCAGCCTCAGCCTCTGGAGTGCAGTTATTCCAAAAGAACGAGGTACAGTAGGTTCGAGAGCGTAATTACAGGTGTGTGCCATAGGCCAGGCAGTAGATTTCTAATTTTAAGAGAATCAACAGTCTTTTATATTGGGATAAATATAATCAGATGAGTGAACAAATTATCACAAAAATGATAAGCAGATTTGACAAATGTAACTATGATATAACATGTAAAAGCTTAACTATTAGTATTCTAGAAAATGTATGTATTATCTATTAATCTTCAGGAGCAATTATTTCTAAACAAAACTAACCTAATGTTTTGTACTCTTAAAGTGGTTCTGAAAAGAAAAGTGGTTCTGGTCTCAACCATCTTTCTAATCTATTTTCTTATACTAGAGAAATAAATATCTTTTGTAGTAAGAAATATTTTTTCAAAATACATTTTGTGCAGGATTGTTAATTTTAATAATAGTCATGTGGTATGTAGAACATAATGCTGGTGCATGGTAGTTCCCATCCTCCTTTTTCTTGGGATAGTTGAGGTATAACTTGATTTAGACACTTAATTTTTCAAAACTTCCAGTAGCCCTGATTTTCCAAATAAATTTAAAGAATAAAATGTTATGTTATCTAATGTAACCCTCCACAATATGTATCACATAACAAAGGCTCAACAGACTTGGATTAAAATAGTTTTGTAATTGTCTTGTTTACATCTGCACATTATCATACACTTGGCAATGCCATCTTCAAAATTTCCAGAAGTGCTAAAAATTAGGTAATGTCAATTTGAGAATTGGTTAGGTGAATTTCCTTTGACTATGGATTCTTAAGAGAAATCTCATTCTTATTAAGGGAGATTTTACTTTTATGCTCCCTTGAGGCCTATTTAGCAGCTGTGTATGTACTAGAAAGATAAGATTTCAGTATTGCACAGGTCATAGAGCTTTTTCCTATTGGAAGAGACAGAAATTTAAAGAGAAAAATAGATAATGTCATGTAGGGATAGGAGTAGTGACATTGATCACTTACTGATTGCATGGCCTTCTGTGAGCACTGTGTCATTCATAACTTTTTAAGTTCTAGATGAAAAAACTAATGCACAAAGATCTTGGTCTTATGCCTCATTGTTTACTCTCTAAGTCAGTGGGTACTGTCCTTTGGAGAAAACAAACAAAACTTTTTCAAAAGACTTGAATGACAAGGTGCTCTCTCACTTTTCGGGAATGTGGGCGAGGAGTGAATCTTTCCCTCCATTTTTTACATGATTTTTTGTGTGACCAACCTGACTTTAGATTGTTTGGATTTCACTAGCATTTGTGAAACAAATAGATTCCTAAATATAGGAAATATTAGGTCAGGTAGATGGAAATAAAAGTAGGAGAGAGGTGAAGTGTCATTTGATGAGTCCCATATACCATAAATCCTGCGATGTTTTCCATTAATGCTGAAATTCTAACAGTTTTTGGAAACATCTAAAATTGAGCCAACTGGGGTTGGGATATAACTCAGTGGCACAGCACCTGCCTGGCAAGCATGTGGTCACAAGTTCGATTCACAGTACCAAAAAAAAGGTATCAAAGAAAAAAAGGCTATATAAAATTGAGCCAACTATCTTTGATTTCATCCCATCTGTAGCTTTGCAAAAATGGTGTTTCTGAGCATTAAAGTTGGCAGATTATCTGGCAAACTGACTCGGATAACCCACTACAAAATAAAGCAAGTGGCTCTGTCCTGAGGCTTCCAAGAACACAAGTTTGTGAACACAAACCAAGCTTGGAAATATGCACCCATAACCTGAGACAGAAAGACTGAAAATAAGAACCTAGCTTGGGAAAATTTAGCAAGATTGTGTCACAAAATGAATATTAAAAGAGCTAGGGGTATAGTTCAATATGAATGCCCTAGATTCAGTCCCTATCCCCCAGTACCAAAACCAAAAAAAAATTTTTTTTTTAATGTGAACACATATTTGCTGTCACATTCCTTTTGCCTGCAGGATCAGGAAAGGATGGAACTTGCCCATCTGGACACTTTAAAAAGAAATAGATTAAACATGTATTTAAAAGCAGAAAGTCATCTGGCCATGCCCAAGATTGTCACTCTGTGCTGTACAAGCATAGTCAGAAGTGGTTCTGCACAGACATGTTTTACATATACAAGCGAATTTCTGCATAAGCAAAAGAATTTAAACGTCTTTGTTGTGGTTTTACATCAGCATACTAATTATCACCTCTGTTCTTCAGGGAGTTGAAGGTTTTGTCCCCATTTCCTTCAGCAAAATGTGATAGAACATGGAATCAGACACATAGCCTCTGACTCCGAATCTCTGTATGTGTTTGAGTGTTCTGAAAGGAGAGACAAAGTATAGGTTATTCTTAAGTGTTTTCACCCAGATGTTAGTCTAGGAAGTTGCTTGAGGTTTTCCTTTGTCCTGGTTATTCTGTGAAATGACCATGTGATACTCCACCACCACTAAGCTTTACTCTGCCATGTTCATTCAAGAAATAAAAGAACAATGACTTCTCCAACAGTGACCACGTTCCTGGGCTCTAGCTTTCTTATTCAACTCTTCTATATTCCAGTTGTCTCAGCTGCTTTCTCATTCCTGTAACAAAATACTTGACACCCCCTATTTAAAGGAAGAAAAGTGTATTTTGGCCCTCAGTTTCAGTCCATGGTTGGCTGGGTACAAGGCAGTAAAAAAACATGGTGAAACACTTCTAACATACAATGGCACAGGATAAACCTTCCCATTGCAAAAAGGAGAAACAGAACCAAATAAAGACTGAAATCCAGGAGGCCAAACATTAAATCCCATAGTTCCACATCCAGCAGGTTATGCCAAGATGTGAACTCCAAAGGGGTTGACTGGCTCTGCCCCTACAGTACTGCTGATTGCAGCCCTCATGACCTCTCTTGAGCTGGTCTCATTAACTGCCTGGAGCTTTCCCCAGCAGGTGGTCCCCATGCCTGAAATCTGCACCTTCCTAGGGTCTCCACCTTTGGCGTCGCTCTCACAACTTCATGCAGTGCTTTCTCAGGAGCACACTGCTTGGCCTCCCAGGTCTTCTGAAATCTGGGTGGAAGTTTCAATGACTCCATAACTTTTGCATTATGCATGCCTGTGAAACCAGCACCACATGATGACATCAAAGTCTGCTGCCAGCTTGAGCAGTAGCCAGGCTCCTTTGAAACACAGATGAAGAGACCTGTCGTGACTGGATGGCTAGGCACTATGAAACAAATTCCAGGGAACCAATTGCCTAGGCAGCCCTTTTGAGCAGAGGGCTCTCTTCTCAAGTGAAAGCTTTACAGTTTTGCACCCTTGAGCCTAAGGAAGGATGATGTCTTGGTGATTTCTGAGTTGACTTCAAATCATCTTATATATTGTTCTGGTACAAAGTACTTGGCTTCTGTTTTAGTTACTTTTCTCTTGTTCCTGAGATAAAATACCTGATGCCCAAAGTTAAAGGAGAAAATTTATTTACCTCACAGTTTGTAGAGATTTCATTCCACAATCAGCTGGCTCCAAGGCAGGGTGGCACATGGCAGGGGGGCAACAATTCATGGCAGTGGAAGACAGCAAAAGCAACAAGAAAGGGAAAGAGAGACAAGCCTCTTTTTGTCCCTTGTGTTGTAGCATCTAACAGGTTTAGGGTGGTGGCAATCCAATCAGTATGGGCTGGGGATATAGCTCAGTGGAATAAGCGCTTGCCTAGCAAGCGCAGGGTCCTGAGTTCGATCCCCAGTACCGCAAAAAAAAAAAAAAAAATCCAATCAGTAGACTGATCCAGCAATCACCCACCCTTAATCCCAGCACCCTTAATCCAAGCACTGCACTACAAATCAATCACACTCTAGATTCAGCCTCTGAAAAAGTCCTATGACCACAAGAGGCTTTGGGGGGACATCTAGACACAAACCATAACAGCTTCTTTTTAATATGAATCTTTTCAGCAACCATACTTTCCATGCCCCCAATTTTTCAGGCACTTCCTTCCAATATCTGTTTCAGTCACTTTCCCACCAAAGGCTCCCACAGTTTAAAGGAAAAGAGGTTTATTTTGGCTCACAGTTTCAGTCTATGGTTGGCTGAATCCAAGAGAGAAATGGCATGGTGAAAGACCGTGGTGGAAGAGAGCTGTTTGACCCATAACAACCATGAAGCAGAGGAGCTACAGAGAGTATATTTTTCCAGGCTGCCCTCCCAGTAACCCACCTCTAGCCAGGCCCTGCCTCCTAACAGCATATTCAGCTACTGAACTCATCAATGGACAGATCCTCATGATCCAATCATCTTCCAAACACATGAGACATTGGGGGTACATTTTATATTTAAATTGTAACACCAATAGTACCTTCTTCTGCAATTCACCCAGTAAGGTGAATATAACATACACGTGTGTACATATTTTTCCCTAACACCACACACACACACACACACACACTTCCTTTCTTCAGTGGTTAGTGAATAAGATTGGGTTAGTGAATAATATTTATTACTGTTTGAGAAATGGAGTTATTAAATACTCCTGGAAGCAAGAGAAAAGAACAGTTAGATAACATTTATCCTTGAGAGAAACAAGCTAGGGATAGAATATGGCAACCTGATACTTTTAGAGAGGGAAGCGTTTGTAAAGTCAGACCCTCCCCAGGGCCCCAGGTGAAGACATCAAGAGAGATTCTTTAAGATTTGATTTTTTTGTTGAAATATACACAGAAGACAATAAAACTCTTAAGTTCACAACTCTAAGAACTTCCACCAGTGAACAAAACTGAAATCTTCACCCAGCATTGACAATTTCCTTGAAGCCACCTCTGTTTAGTTACTCTTTCCACCAGAAAATGTTCCTTTAATCCTGCTTCTAGTAATATAGATTAATTTTGCCTGTTTGGCAAATTTAGATCTATGATTATATGCTATGTACTCTTTTGGTTGCATCTTTATCACAACACTGAATTTGTGGGATTCATCTACATTGGTTGTGTTCTTGTTGCTAAATAGAATTCTACTTTGTGAACTCCCACAGTTTATACATTTTATTTTTGACAAACATTTGAGTGGTTTCCATTTGGGGATTATCTATATTTATTAATGTGAATAAATTATATTGGACATATATATGTATTTCTGATGAATAGATTCCCTGGGACTAAAATCACCGGGTATGCAAATTCCAGCTTTAGAAGTTATTGACAGTTTTCCGAAGAGCTTCTACCAATGCACACTTCCAGCAACAGTGCTCAAAAGTTTTGTTTGTTCACAACTGGATCACCACTGGACGTCATGGCGCATGCACTCGGGAGGCTGAGACAGGAGTATCATTGTGAGTTTGAGGCCAGTCTAGGCTATAAAATGAGCTCAAGGCTAGCCTGACCCTCATAGTGAGACCCTGTCTCAAGAAAACAAAACAAAACAAAACTGCATCACCATTTGATATACTTTTTATTTTGATCATTATGATGAATATGGAGTTGTAGGGCATTATGATTTTTAATTTGCATTTCCTTGACAGTAAATGAAACTGGATGCTTCTTCAAAATTCTGCAAACGACATTTGTATGACCTTCTCATATCCTATTCAAGATTCTTCCACTTCTATCTTATGCATTTTTCATATTTATTTTTATGGACTGTTGGACATATGGGTTGGAAATATGTTTTCTTCCTCTGAATAGTCTTGATGAAAAGAAGAGCTTAATATTAAATTATTTGTTTTTATGATGTTAATATCTTTTCTGATCTTTTTAGGAAAGTTTTATCTGTTACATGGTATTAGTACAGTTTGGGGGTGTCTTTAAAAAAGAAGATTCTTCATCCTACACTCAGATGTTTGTTTAACCATTAAACTTGTTGGTCTGCTCCTGCACTATAAATTTGGAGGGGTTTTTTGAGCACTGGGGAGAGATGGAACTACACAGAATTCCTGGGTTATACAGATTATATATATATTCTGATCCTACAGAGCTCAAAATTGGGATCACAGAGAAAAAAAATTAAATTGATGCTTATAGTCTTGCTATGAAACATACCCAAGAGGAATGTATATATCAAAAGAATACAGTGGTTCATCCTTAACAGGTGGAGTAAGCTGGCAAGATGCAAGTCTTACAAGAGCTATAAAGTGTAAGGGATGCTTGAGGTTGCTTTTAAACTCAGTGGGGCTGAGGTTCCGGGGAAGATGGTGACCAAATGAGCAGCAAGGGAGCGAACCTCCTTAATAAACACCACCAGCTCGAGACAGACTTGGCGAGCGTGAATGCCGGGACCTCGGCTGGGAAGTTTAGACTGGGCGTATTTCTCTGAGATGCCGGGGGAGATGTGGTAGGGCGGACCAGCCTGCCGGGGCGAGACGTGGGAAAGCCCCAGTCGCTGGGAGCCAGGGACGATCC
>PVLD010026149.1:0-22617 GCA_004027595.1 Dinomys branickii | reverse complement strand
AAAAAAGATGAGAGTTTTTTACACAACGAAATATTACTCAGCTACAACGAAAAATAAATTTGAGGCTTTTATAGGCAAATGGATGAAACTAGAGACCATATTCATAATCAAAATAAATCAGACCCAAATGTGTAAACACCGTATTGTCTCCCTAGTGTAAGAGCTTGAAGAGGTAAATAAAACTGAAAGGTACAATTGATATTGTGAAAAGGAAAGAAACTACTCAGAAGGAAAGATCAACTGGAATGAAGGAAAGGAGAAAAGAAAAAATGAAGGGGAAATATATACACACACACACACACACGATAGCAAAGATAATTGTACTACTAATTTCTATTGCTTTTTTAATGCAATAATGTTTAATGTTTGATCAAGTTAATGTTTAATTGTTTGATCAATCTTGCATACCTGTATCTGGTAATCTGAGCAACTACTTTGAAGATAATAACACAACAACGTTTGTTAATTTTCTATCATCTCATTTAAAAATTCTACATCATTTTTATTTTTGTATTGTTTCATTTTTTCTTTGTTTTGGTTATTGTGTTTTTATTCTTTCCTCTTTCAAATAAAAACAATTATAAAAATATAAAGTATCAATCAATCAAACAGCTGGTCATTTCAATGTATAAACATCATAGAAAAACACTTATTCAAACTTAAAAAAGAATAAAAGACCCACATCAATGCAATTAGAAATGAAAAAGGTGGAATCACAATAGACACCATGTAAATCCAGAATATCATTAATAACTACTATGAAAGTGTTTGCTCCAACAAATTGGAGAACCTTGAAAAATGGATAGTTTCCTAGACACATGAATTATTAAAACTGAACCACCAAATCATTAAAACAGATAAACCTAATAACAGGCAATGGAACTGAGGCATTAATTTAAAAACCTACCACCTAGGAAAAGACCAGCACATGATGGATTGATTAACCACTGAATTCTACAAGAACTTCGGGGATGATACAATGCCAATATTTCTCAAACTCTTAAACTTTAAAGAGGAGGAGTACTTCCCAACTCATTCCTGGATGATAGCATCACTCTGAGTCCAAAACCAGACAAGGATACAGTTCTGTTCTCTTTTTTTTTTTTTTTTTTTTTTTTTGCGGTACTGGGGATCGAACTCAGGACCCTCCACTTGCTAGGCAAGCGCTTATTCCACTGAGCTATATCCCCAGCCCCAAGGACACAGTTGAAAATAGAAAACTACAGGCCAATCTCATTTATGATAATAGATTAAAATCTTCAAGATATTGGCAAATAAAACACAACAGACCATTAAAAAATCATGACTAAATAGATTTCATCCTCGAGAGAGAAGCATGGTTCAACATACACAAATCAATATAGATAATCCATCACACAAGCAGAAGCTAGAACATAAACTACATAATAATATCAACAGATGCAGGAAAAGCCTTTGAAAAAAATCCCACATTCATTCATAATAAAAACCCTGAAGAAAACAGTCTCAGAAGGACCTTATTTCAACCTGATAAAAGCCATTTATGACAAATCTACTGTCACTATCATATTAAGTGGGGAAAAGATGAAAGATTTCCTTCTAAAATCAGGTACAAGACAAAGATAATCACTTTAGTACAATATAGTATTTGAAACATTAGCTAATCACGCAATAGAAAGAAATAAAAGAATATGTATAAGGAAGTCAAATTATTGTTATTCATGGATGTCATGATCCTCTGCATAGAAGACGCAATAAATTCTACCAAAAGATTTCTAGATTTAATAACAAAATTCATCAATATAGCAAGATACAAATTACACACAAAAATCAGTAGTATTCCCGGACAATAATAATTGACTCACTGAGAAAGAAATTAAGAACACAGCGCCATTCACAATAGCATCAAGAAAAATTACATAGGAATTAATTTTACCAAGGAAATGAAAGAGCTCTACAATGAAAACTATGCTACAATAAAAAAGGAAATCAGCCCTCCCCCCACCAGAGTGGAGCTGTGCTTCGGACAGTGGCGGCCCACCCTACACACCAGCTTGGGACCAGGCAGAGACCCAGAGAGCTCTAGGGGCTTGGAGTCAGCTCTCCACCCCGCTTCTTTCCTCCTACCCCCATTGGAGTGGAGCTGCTCCTTAGACAGTGGACAGTGGTGGGAATTCTGGTGATCCGGCCCCACCTCTGTGCCACCAGCTTGGGGGCCAAAGGAGCCCCAGACAACCTCAAGGGCCTTGGGTGCTCCTCCCTGCCCCCACCCCACAACCTCGGGGGAGCTAAGCTGAAACTCAGACAGCTTTGGGGGACTCAGTGACTGCATACCTACCCCTTTTCTAGTATGGGAACTGGGTGGGGTAGTAGCAGTGTATGGAGACACGGTGATCACCACCCACCCACTACTATACACCAGTGGAAACAGGACTCAAACCTGTACATCTTGGGAAACCCTTAAGTGAGAAGCAAACTGAGCCACAGAAAACTGAGAGCACTGGGGATCATACCATGCCCACACACACATACCATTGAAGGAGTCACACTGAGCATGAGGGACCTTTGGGTCCTTGCCCCACTACTATGACATCACCCTGGGAATGAGACTGAGCTTCAGGGAACCTCTTCATCTCTGAATATGACAAAACAAAGGAGCAAACTGCAGTCTCAGACCTCTACTCCTCCCAGAGTAAGTCCAGGAGATATTGACACAGATGAGCTTGGAAGTCATACAACTGGAATTTCTGAAATGATAGCAGCTGAAGTAAAGAAATGACTCCATTGGGGCATAGAGGACATCAGATCTGAAATAATGTCCGAGGTAAAAAAAAAATGACAATAATAATGAAAGAATTGCTTAGCACATCTAAAGAAGACATGGGGAAAAAATAGAGGAACATAGTAAATTTATGGACACTGTCTTCATTACTTTTCTCTCGTTGCTGGGACAAAATACCCAATGCCCAAAATGAAGGAAGGAAAGGTTTATTTAGCTTACAGTCTGTGGAGGTTTCAGTCCATACTTGGCTAGTTCTGAGGCAGAGTGGCACATGTGAGAGGGCAAACGTTCATGGCAGCAGAGCACAGCAAAACAACCAGCTCAAAAGGAAGGAATGGCAGCAAGCAGCCTTTTCCTACCTCCCTTACATTGTAAACAGGCTACCACCACCCAGGGGGCATGTAGCACTCATATAATCTCTATGCCCTCCTCTTTCACAGGCTCAGGATGTGTACAAAGTAAGCACCCTGGCTTCCTGCTGAGTCACTCAGCCAAACCTGTAGACTCCCCAAGTTGACACAATGTATGAACCATAACAATCCACCCCTTGTCAACTTGGCAACCAGACACATTTCTTTAAGACAGTTTCCCAAAACAAAGACATTACATTACAACCATAACATTTCACCCCCTAAAGACTCATGCACATCCATTTATGCAAAAGGCATTTACTCCGTCTGCAAGGGTTGCCGAAGTCCTAACAGTTTCAGCATTGCTGAAAAGTCCAAGCCCCAAGTCTCCCCCAAGATGTGAGGCAAACTCTTTAGTTACAAACCCCCCTACAAATGAAAAGTTAAACACTTTCAACATTCAATGGCACAAAATAAACATTACAATTCCAAAAGGTACTGTTATGGCAAAAATCAAAAATTGGGTCATACTTTGCAGGAGATCAAAGAACTCATTCAGAACAAATGGAGTTTTAATTAATTTTAATTTAGAATCAATTGGACTGGTCATTGCCCCCCATTCCCGATCAGACAATGTGGCCCTTAACTGCCTTTGTTCTCACCTTATATACATTTTTGGTTTCCATGGTAATAGATTGGAATGTTTAGGCCTGGCCAGAGTTGTTTACCTTGCACCATGTGACTAGGTTAGGCTCTGGCCACAGTGATATATACTTTAACAACTCAGGCAAGAAGAATTCCAGGACAAAGTCAGGACTGCAAAGTTAACTCTTTACAATCCCTCCAGGATGTTTCTCAAGACATATTTTGAGGCTTGTCTATCTTAAAATGATGTGCTAAAAGTCACCACCCCTTACAGTACCAACAGGGGAATATAGAGCATTGGGACCAAAGCAAGTCCAAAATCCAGCAGGGCTAATCTTATGTCCTCTAATTCTACATGCAGCATCTGAAGCAACTTGTGGCACATTGAGTGCTCCAAAGGGCTCGCATGAGTCCACGCCTATGGCACTTCTGGTGGTTACAGCCTCCATGGCTTCTCCCTTAGGCTCACTTTGCTCCCTCCTTGCAACTTTCCTCAGATGATCCACAGTCTTGTCTTTTCTAAACTTCTGAGGTCTTCAGTGCACCTTTTGCTTCACGCTCACAGCTTCACATATTGCCCTCTCAGTGGCACACTGCCTGGCCTCCCAGGCCTTCTGAAATCTGGGTGGAAGCCTCTTTAACCTCAGAATTTTTGCATTCTCCATGCACCTAAAGCCAGGGCCACGTGGATGATGCCAAGGTCTGCTGCTACCTGGAGCAGTAGCCAAACTTTCCTCTCTCTTGGCTATAGGGGTCAAGTGCCTGGCTCGCTGGGCACTCTGAATCCAATTCTAAGGAATAAATTCTCTATGCTGCCTCCATTCTGGAACCTGGTGCAGCCTCTGCCACCATTCTGAAACATGGCGCTCTTTAGCTTCCTTCTCAAGATAAGGTCTCTCACCTTTACAGTTTTGAGGCTGCAAAGGGTGGAGACTTGCTGCTTGTGATGCCCTCAGGCTATCTTTTCCATTTCTTGTTCCTTCTCAGCAATAGAGATCTCCTCAGCTCTATCTTTGCAGACCACAGCTTTACTGGAGCTTCCTTTCTGGCCAAACTCACAACATTTTAAATCATCCTGCTGGGCTCTTTGCTCTTGATTCTCAGTATAAATCTAGCTAAAAGCAATAGCATGCTACTTCCCCAACATTCAATCCCTTGAAATTTCTTTTGTCAGATTAATCAGTTCACTGCCACTCTTAATCTCAGTCTTAGGCAAAGTCTCTGGACATGAGCAAAATGCAGACCAACTTTCTGCCAAGCCATAACAGTCATTATCTGGAGTCCAACAACCAGTGCAGTCCTTCCCAACAGAAACTTTCCAAACCTGGTTCTTAACAGCAGGATTTCTGTCAGCCTTCTGGTCTTCTGAGCTCTGAACAGAACCTCCCAGATAGAACAGCCCAAGGTGTTCTAGCGCATCTCTTTCAGGCAACATCTCTGAACCTTTCCAAACTCTTCCCACAAGCCATTTCCAAACCACATGGTCAACTATACTAACAGCAATGACCCCACTCTGCTGGTACCAAATTCCATCAGTAGCATAATAAATTAATGGACACCTTGAATGAACGGTATAGGAAACAACAGGAATGCACAAAGCGATTCAAACAGATATTCAGGAAATTAAAACTTCCATCAAAAACTGGCAAAACCATTTGAACGAAGCTGAAGGTAGACTTTCAGACTTTGAAGACAGCATTGCTATGAATGAATTTGAAAGGAAGGATCTTTAAAAAATAACAAGAAACCAAGAAATAACAATTCAACAGCTTCAAGATGAAGAAAGAAAATCAATGTAAGATTGATAGGTATCAGTGAAATAGCGGGTGTCAGCACACATGATATAAAAAAACTATTTGCAGAAGTAATAGCAGAAAATTTCCCAAGCATGGATAAAGAACTGGACACCCGGGTAAGTGAAGCATATAGAACTCCAGTTAGCCATAACCAAAATAAATCTACACACAGACATATAGTGATCAAGATCCCATAAATTCAACAAAAGAATAGATTATTAAAAGCTGTGAGAGAAAAGAAACAGATCACCTATAAAGGATAGCCTATCAGAATTACAGCACATTTCTCAGCACAAACCATCAAGTCAAGAAGGGCTTGGAGTGAAGTATTGCAGGCCCTGAAAGAAAACAACTTACAACCCAGATTGATGTTTCCTGAAAAACTGTCCTTCAAAATTAATGGAGAAATAAAATATTTCCATGATAAAGATCAACTGAAGAACTTCATGAGTGCAAAACCAACCCTACAAAGAGTTCCAAAAATATTCTAAAAAGGGACAAAAAGACCACAACTTTAAGGACAACAACAGAAAGGAAACACCAAACAGAGCAAGTAATTAAACAGAGGGAAACAAAAGAAACCACCAGCAGGAAAACAACACGACAAAGATAAACCAATACATATCACTTATAACCATCAGTGTAAACGGACTCAACTCACCAATCAAAAGAAGTGGACTGACAGATTGGATCAAGAAACAAAATCCAACAATATGCTGTATACAGGAAACACATTTAACTCAAAAGGAAACTCATAGACTGAAAATTAAAAGATGGAAAACAATACTCCATGTGACAGGTACCCAGAAAAAAGCAGCTGTCACTATTCTGTTTGCAGACAATGAGAACTTCAAACCAAGAGTAATTAAAAGAGATAAAGAAGGTCACTACATACTTGTGAGAGGAAAATTTCAAGAGGAAGAGATAACAATCATAAACATCTATGCACCAAACACAGGAGCACCCAAATATATAAGACACATTTTAACAGACATGAAAAATGAAATAAGAACCAACACAATCATAACAGGAGACTTCAATTCCCCATTATCACAAGGAGATAGATCAACTCGACAAAAAATTAGTAAAGAAATAACAGAACTAAACCAAACATGTGAACAAATGGACTTAGTATATCTGTACAGAGTGTTCCACCCAACAGCATCAGAATACATATTCTTCTCAGCTATACATGGGACATTCTCTAAAATAGACCATATGCTAGCTCATAGAAAATGCTTAAGGAAAAGCAAAGGAGTTGAAATTATTTCATGCATATTATCGGACCATAGTGCAATGAAACTAGAAATTAATGGCAAAGGAAATCACAAGAACTCCATAAACACATGGAAATTGAACAGCACCCTCCTGATAATCAATGGATGTCCACTGTCACCACTTCTATTCAAAATAGTTCTGGAAATATTAGCCAGAGCAATTAGACAAGAGAGAGAACTAAGAGGAATAAGGATAGGACAAGAAGTGAAATTATCATTATTCACTGATGACATGATGCTTTACATAGAAGACCCCAAAAACTCCACCAAGAGGCTCATAGATTTAATAACCAAATTCAGTAATGTAGCTGGATGCAAAGTCAACGCTCAAAAATCAATAGCATTCCTCTACACAAATGACAAGCAGGCTGAGAGAGAAATCAGTGAAACCACACTTTTCTTAATAGCATCTAAAAAAAATGAAATACTTGGGAGCCAGTCTGACAAAAGAAGTAAAAGATCTATACAGGGAAAATTACAGTACTCTGAAAAAAGAGATCAAAGAGGATTTCAGAAGATGGAAAGATATTCCTTGCTCATGGATAGGAAGAAGCAATATTGTGAAAATGGCCATATGTCCAAAATTGTTGTACAGATTCAATGCAATCTCCATTAAAATTCAACTAGCATACCTCACAGAGCTAGAGAAAACATTCCTAAAATTCATCTGGAATCAGAAGAGGCCTAGAATTGCAAAAGCAATCCTGTGAAACAAAGGAAAGGTAGGAGGCATCACAATCCTGACTTGAAATTATACTACAAAGCTACTGTGATAAAATCAGCATGGTACTAGCAAAAAAAAAACAGACCTAAAGATCAATGGAAAAGGATAGAAGAGGCAGGCAGAGCTACAAACACACTCAGCCACCTTAGTTTTGACAAAGGGACCAAACATGTTCACTGGAGGAAAGACAGCCTCTTTAACAAATGGTGCTGGAAAAACTGGCTTTCCACACGCCAAAGACTAAAATGAGCCATGTCTATCACCATGCACTAAAGTAAAAAAGGATCAAAGACCTAAATATCAAAACAGAAACACTAAATCTACTGGAAGACAAAGTAGGTAAAACTCTCAGAGACATAGGGATAGGCAGAGATCTCATGAACAAAAAACCGACTGCATGGGAAATACTTCAAAGAATCAACAACTATGATCTCATCTTATGGATAAGTTTCTTCACATCAAAAAAAAAAATCAGCAACAGAGTGAAGAGAAAACCCATGAATTGGGAAAAGATTTTATCCAAATGCCCCTCAGACAAGGGACTCCTATCTAGAACATGTAAAGAATTTAAAAAATCAGGCCCCCAAAATTCAAAAACCCAATCCAAAAATGGGCATCTGAAATGAAGAAATACTAACAGTGAACAAATATATGAAAAAAATGTTCAACATCACTAGTCATTTGAGAGATGCAAATTAAAACAACACTGAGATTTCATCTCAGCCCACAAAGAATGGCTATCATTAGTAAATCAACCAATGACAAATGCTGGAGAGGCTGTGAGGAAAAGGAACACTTCTACACTGCTAGTGTCGATTGGTGAAACCACTGTGGAAATCAGTGTGGAGATTCCTCACAAAACTAGGATTGGAAGTTCTGCTTCACCCAGCGATTCCCCTTCTGGGTATTCTTTCAGAAGAATTAAAAACATCATACCACAGTGATATATGTGCACCCATGTTTATAGCAGTGTAATTTGTCATAGCTAAATCTTGGAAACAACCCAAATGCCCATCAACTGAGGAATGGATAAAAAGATGTGGTAATTCTATACAATGGAGCATTACTCAGCTATAAAAAAGGATATTCTCTGGGCTTTTATAGGTAAATGGATGCAACTAGAGACCATACTCATAAGTAAAATAAATCGGACTCACATGTGTAAGCATCATTGTCTCCCTGGTGTTACAATATGAGAGTAAATACAACTCAAACTGTACAATAGATAATAAGAAAGGGAAAGAAATTGCTCAAAGGAAGGAGCAACTGGGATGAGGGAAAGAAGAAAAAGTACTAAAGTAAATTATATATATATATATATATATATATATATATATATATATATACACATACATACATATATAGAGAGAGATGGTATAACTGTACTGTTGGTCTCTGATGGTTTGTTGGGAACAGTTAATGTGTAAAAGTTTTTTTCCTACTATTTTGACCAATTTTGCATGCTTATATCTGGTAATCTGAGCAATTTATGTGACAAGAACAATTTGCGGTATAACAACCATTGGTGAATTCCTACAATCCTGCCTAGTGCCATTATGTATTGTCTCTAATGTTCTTTTAAATTATTATTTTCTGCGGCCGCCCTGCGCTGACATCTGAGCAGTGCGGCGTTTCATGGCCTGTGCCCAGGCTCTGCCGCACAGACCATCCTCCAGCGACAGAGGCTGACCTGCAATGCCACAGAAGCAGTGCAACTCTTCTCCTCTGGTAAGGTCTGGTTTCTGCTCCACACCTTAGAGTTAGGAAGGAGCTCCGAATGGGAGGGCGGCCCCGTCCCTGTTGGTGGTTGAGATCTGCAGCGTGGAATCAGCCTCAGGCTCTGGGGTCCTTGGGGTTGGGAGGAGAGCGCTTGTCCCCCCTGTGGAAGCTACTTGAGGAACCTGAAGCAGCAGCCACTGCCTTACTACCATTGGCTTCAAGGCTGAAGCCCACACACTTCCCGTCCAGATGTATCCTGAAAAACTATCCCTCAAATTCAATGGAGAAATAAAGTATTTCCATGACAAAGAACAACTGAAGAACTTCATGAGTGCCAAACCAATATAACAAAAATACTGAAAGATATTCTAGTCAGAGGAAAAGGTGACCACGATCTCAAGAACAACAATAGAAAGGAACCCTTAAGCAGAACAAGCAATTAAATGGCAAAAGTAGGAAAGCAACAGCAAGTAACCAGTATGACAAGAATAAGCCAACATATAACAGTTATAACCATTAATGTAAATGGCCTCAATTCACCAGTCTAAATAAACTGACAGAGTGGATTAAGAGACAGAATCCCATAATATGCTGTATATAGGAAACACACTTTACTCAAAAGGAAATCCATAGACTGAAAGTCAAAGGTTGGAAAACAATCCTCCATGCAACAGGTCCCAGAAAAAAGAAGGGGTAGCTATTATGTTTGCAGACAATGTAAACTTCAAACTGAAAACAATCAAAAGAGACAAAGACCACTGTATACTAGTTAGGGGGAAGCTACAAGAGAAAGAGATAACAATCCTAAACATGTATGCACCAAATACTGGAGCACCAAACTATGTAAGGCAAATCTTAAAGGACATAAAAAACCAAATAAACAATAACACTATTGTACTAGGGGAACTAAATACCCCTTTCACACAAAGAGACAGGTCAGCTGGACTAAAACTCAGCAAAGATATAACAGACCTGAACCAAAAGTGTGAACAAATGGACTTAGTAGATGTTTACAGAGTGTTCCACCCCACAACATCAGAATACATATTTTTCTCAGCTGCACATGGGACTTTCTCTAAAATAGACCACATTCTAGCCCATAGAGCATACCTACCTAAATGCAAAAGGACTGAAATTATCCCATGCATATTATCTGACCACAGTGCAATGAAATTGGAAATTAATGACAAAAGGAATTCCAAAATTCCATAAACACTTGGAAATTAAACAACAACCTCCTGAATAGTCAATGGGTCACTGAAGAAATTAAAGAAGAAATTAAAATATACCTACAAACAAATGAAAATACAAATACAACTTATAGGACTCTGTGGGATGCAATGAAAGCAGTCCTCAGAAGGAAATTTATAGTGATGAATCACACATGAAGAAAACAGAAAGAGAGCAAATAAATAACCTAGTGCTGCACCTCAAAATTCTAGAAAAAGAAGAACAAGTCAAGCCCAAAGCCCAAAGAAGGGAGACTGTAAAGCTTAGGGCAGAAATTAATGCAATAGAGACAAAGAAAACTCTACAAAAAATAAGTGAATCAAAGAGTTGGTTCTTTGAAGGAATAAATAAAATTGATAAACTCATAGCCAACCTTACTAAAAAAAGAAAGGAAAGAACTCAAATTCATGCAATAAGGAATGAAAAGGATGAAATCACTACAGATCCTACAAAAATTCAAAAGATCATTAATACCTACTTTGAGAATCTTTACTCTGATAAGATAGAAAACTCAGAAGAAATGGACAGATTCCTAGAAATGTACGAGTTACCAAAGTTGAACCAGGAAGATATAAAAAATCATAAACAACCCAAAATCAGTTAATGAGATTGAAAACATCATTACAGACTTAGTGACAAAGAAAAGCCCAGGCCCTGATGGATTCACAGCAGAACTCTATAAAACATTCAGAGAAGATGTAATTGCAGCATTCCTCAAACTCTTCAATGAAATTGAAAGGAAGCAATTCTCCCTAACTCATTTCTGGAGGCAAGTATTATACTGATACCAAAACCAGAGAAGGACCCAACCAAGAAAGAGAACTATACGCCAATCTCCCTAATGAACTGAGATGCAAAGATACTCAATAAAATACTAGCAAATAGAATGCAACGAATCATAAGGAAAATTATACACCATGACCAGATTGGATTTATTCCAGGAATGCAGGGATGGTTCAATATTTGCAAATCAATTAATGTAATACACCATATCAATAGAGCCAAAGACAAAAACCATATGATCATCTCAATAGATGCAGAAAAAGCTTTTGATAAAGTCCAACATGCATTCATGTTAAAAATCCTAGAAAAAATAGGAATAGATGACCTCTACCTCAATCTGATCAAAGCTATCTATGACAAACCAATGGCCAACATCATACTAAATGGACAAAAACTGAAAGCTTTCACTTTAAAGCAGGAACAAGACAAGGATATCCACTGTCACCACTACTATTCAACATAGCTCTAGAAGCATTAGCCAGAGCAATTAGACAAGAGAGAGAAATAAAAGGAATAAGGATAGGAAAGGAAGAATTAAAACTATCACTATTTGCAGATGACATGATACTTCACATGGAAGACCCCAAAAACTCCACAAGAAGACTCCTTCAATTAACTGAAAAATTCAGCAGAGTAGCTGGATTCAAAGTCAACACCCCAAAATCAATAGCACTCCTATACACAAACAACAAACAGACTGAGAGAGAAATTAAGGAAACCATACTTTTTATAACAGCATCCAAGAATTTGAAATATTTAGGAATCTATCTAACAAAAGAAGTAAAAGATCTATTCAATGAAAACTACAGTACTCTGAAAAAAAGAGATCGAAGAGGATTTCAATAAATGGAAAAATATTCCCTGTTCATGCTTATGAAGAACCAACATTGTGAAAATGGCCATACTAACAAAATTGTTGTACAGATTCAGTGCAATTCCGATTAAACTACCATCAGCATACATCACAGATCTAGAGAAAACATTCCTCAAATTCATCTGGAACCAGAAGAGACACAGAATAGCAAAGGCAATTCTCGGCCACAAGGACAAGTCAGGTGGAATCACAATCCCTGACCTGAAATTACACTACAAAGCTACTGTAATAAAATCAAACTGGTACTGGCTCAAAAACAGACCTGAGGATCAATGGAACAGACTGGAAGATGCAGCCACAACCACAAACACACTCATCCACCTAATCTTTAATAAAGGGGACAAACAAGCTCACTGGAAGAAAGATAGCCTCTTTAATAAATGGTGCTGGAAAAATTGGCTTGCCACTTGCCAAAGACTGAAAATAGACCCAGTCTATCACCATGCACTAAACTCAAGTCAAAACGGATCACAGATCTAAATATTAAAACAGAAACTCTAAATCTACTGGAAGAGAAGGTAGGTAAAAATCTTGAAGACATAGGAGTAGGCAGAGAGTTCATGAACAAAAATGAAACTGCAGGGGAAACACTTCAAGGAATCAATAACTGGGACCTCATCTTACTGAAAAGTTTTTGCACATCTGAAGAAATCAGCAGCGGAGTGAAAAGAAAACCCACAGATTGGGAAAAAATCCTAACTGGTTGTCCCTCAGACAAATGTCTTCTATCTAGAACATACAATGAATTAAAAAACATGAACCTGTCCAAATTCAAAGACCCAATCCAGAAATAGGCATCTGAGATGAATACACACTTCTCAGATAAAGAAATACAAATGGCAAATAAATATATGAGAACATGTTCTACATCTTTAGTCATTTGAGAAATGCAAACAAAAACAACATTGAGATTTCCTCTCACCCCAGTAAGATTGGCCAGCTTCAAGAAATTGCCCAATAACAAATGCTGGCGAGGCTGTGGAGAAATAGGAACTCTTCTGCACTGCTGGTAGGAATGCAGATTGGTGAAACCACTGTGGAGATCAGTTTGGAGATTCCTTGGCAAACTAGCTGTAGAAGTCCCATTCAACCCAGCTATCCCCCTTCTGGGTATTTTCCCAGAAGATCTGAAAGCATCATATCACCGTGACATATGTGCACCCATGTTTATAGCAGCACAACTTGTAATAGCTAAATCATGGAAGCAATCCAAATGTCCATCCACAGAGGACTGGTTAAAAAAACTGTGGCATTTCTACATAATGGAATATTATTCAGCTATAAAGAAAGACAAACTTGAGGGTTTTATAGGTAAATGGTCACAATTAGAGAGAATACTCATAAGTGAAATAAGTCAGATGTGCATGTGCAAACAGTGTATTGTATCAGTAGAGTAAGAACCTGAAGGTGGGAATATAAATAAGGAGGTATGAAAGGAAACTGCTCAAAAGTAAAGCGAAATCGAGATGAAGGGAAGGAGAAAAGGAAGAAAGGGTTAGCTATGTACGTATGTATATATATGCAGGATGGCTAACATGGTTTCACTATTGTCTCAGGTCTCTTTATTGTAAGGAACAATCAATGATTAGTTGTTTAATCAATCTTGTATGTCTATTTGCATTATCCTGAACATACACTTTGAAGTTATCAATGTGTAACATAACAACCATTGTTAATCCCCTGTCACCTTATCTGTGTAATTCAGTTTTTGTACTGTTCTTGTGCTATTTTTGTCTGTTTGCTCATGTTTTCATTCTTTCACTTTTAAAATTAAAAGTATAAAAAATACAAAATAAATTATTATTTTCTTACTCTCTTTAATGATTTGATCAATCTTCTATTCTTACATCTGGTAATCTGAGCCACTTCCTTGAAGTTAACAATACATAATATAACAACTACTGTTAGTCCCTATCATTTGGTTTGAAACCTTATATCATTTCTAATATCCTTGCTTTGTGTTGTTTGTATTCTGCTTTTGTTCTTTTTATTTTTGTACTATTTTCTTTAAAACAAAAACCCTATCTCAAAATAAATTTTTAAAAATCCCCTATCCTGGCTAAGAAAAAACAAAAGGAAATCAAAGAGGACATCAAAAAATGAAAAGACAACCCCTGTTCCTGGACAGGCAGAACAAACATTGTCCAAAAGGCCAATGCCGATACTTCCAAAGCTGATATATAGGTTTAATGCAATCCCAATCCAAGTACTAACTGGATGCTTCACAGAATTAGAAGAAATAATCTTCATATTCATGTGGAACAAGAAGAGACCCAGAAGAACAAAAGCAGCTCTGGGCATCATGAGCAAAGCAGGAGGCATCACAATTTTAGCCTTCAAATTATATTACAAAGCTACGTGATTTTTTTAAAGCATGGTACTAAGATCAATGGAACAGAATAGAGGATATGGAAAGAACCTCAGACACATTCAGCTACTTGATCTTTGACAAAGGAGCCAAAAATCTACACTGGATAAAAGATAGCCCCTTTATTAAATGGTCCTGATAAAACTAGCTATCCACATACAGAAGATTGAAGCTAGATCCATAATTCTCACCATTATAGCAGTACAACTCATAATTACTCAATGTTGGAAGCAGTCTATATGTCTGTCAACACACGAATGAACTTTTTAAAATGTAGTGTTTATACACAATAGAGTACTACTCTGCCATAAAGAACAATAAACTTGAATCATTTGTAGAAAACAGATGCACTTTGAGACCACAGTGTTAAGTGAAATAACTCAGACACACAAGTTTAAATATTGTATGGTTTCTCTTGTATGACAAGCCTCAAGTACAAATAAATTAAAGAGTAAAATAAAGACAGATAAAATGAAATAAGGATATATCTTCTGCAAATGGGAATGGGATCAGGAGATGGAGCCTGGGGTGGGGGAGGTGGGAACGGGGAAGGAAGATAACTAAGATGCATTCTTTACATGTACCAACTTCTCACCCTCACCCAAATCCTAACCGTAACCCTGATCCTGACCCACAAGGAATGTAATTAGTATATATCACAAACATATACTCATAAAAACAAAAGAAAAAGCACTAGCCAAGTGAGCATCCATGAAGCCTCCCTGCCTCTGACTTACTCAATGTCAGGATCCCCTTCCAGCACCTTCTCTCCCATGACTCAGACTTGTCCCACCTCCTTATCTGAAGAGATCTGGCCCTTCTCTGCCATCCCCAGAGTGAGCACTGTCTGCCACCCACCCTCCAAATCCTAGTGCCCTTCTCCACCCCAGTGCCTAAACCCCACCTCAGCTCAGCCACGGTCCTCTGCAGGCCTCCCATTGCAATTGCTAGCCTCTTGGTGAGCCCTGTGCCCCTGAGCTCCTGCTAGCCCTAGCCTCCATTCTTACCCACCTCTGATCCATAGCCCATGTGGTCCCTTTAAACCACTGTTCTCTCATGGCAGCCAGTGGTCTTGAAATTGAAGTCATTCCTGGGCCACTCTAATCTCACCAACTTCACTCACCTACTTCTCCCTCAGAGCAACCACAGCTCACACCACCCCCCTCTGCAGGTACAGGGCCTTTTTCATCCTCTAGTGTTGGCTCTGGCCTCCATCCCCTCTCATTATCCTCCCTGGCTCCAGGCTCTGGAAGGTGACAGGCATATACACCCCACATCTAGGAGAGTGGAGGAAGAGACAGAGGGAGGACCAGCCAGTGAGCAGCCAGAAGCTTACAGGCCAGAGGAGGGGAAGCCTTAGGGGAAATCCCTTTTGGAAGGATTCCATCTGTCACAGCTGCTGCAACGACGTGGACCTTGACTATTTTCTCTGTCCTTGTGTATGGACAGGGGTCTGTAGAGAAAATAAAATAGGAGCCTCCTTAGGTCTTCTAACTAATATTGAGTACAAGGAGTTACAAACAAACTTTACTAGAGAAATTCCCTTGGAAAACAAGCCAAAGACAGGAGTAGAAAAAGAGAAAATAGATAAAGAAAGGCACAAAATGACCTTGGGACTTGCACAAAGAGACCAGAAAAAAAGCTGACAGGCAAAACACAGAGACATCCAGGTGCACAAATGATAAACTCCCCCTACCTCCAATAAAATATGGGGGAAACAAAGAGGAGGGCTAACTCACTTTAAGGCAGTATGTACTCATATCTGTGCACTAACATATATATGTGTTTGTGTATATGTATTCACTCTGGAGTCATGTTATTCACTGTAGGGTCATTATAGAGTAAAATAGATATCCATCCACCCCTTACTAACTCTAAGCTAACCAAGAACAATGCACCCACTTGCCACCTAGCCAACCACCTCGAAGATAAGAACTTAAAAGTACACCAAGGACAAGTAAACAGACAGGAAGAAGCTGCACATAGACCACCAGTGGACATGATGGTAGAGAGAAGCACCCAGAAACCAATCCAGTTATGGAAAGTTCTGGGCATAGGGGAAACAGTTACTCTCCTGAATCTCCCATAAAAA
The DNA here is from genome assembly GCA_004027595.1 of Dinomys branickii. Lineage (NCBI taxonomy): Eukaryota > Metazoa > Chordata > Mammalia > Rodentia > Dinomyidae > Dinomys > Dinomys branickii. Next base: position 5,998 of record PVLD010026149.1, on the reverse strand, counting down.
TAGCTGAAAACAAAGGGTGAACAGATCCTGCGTCTTTCTGGAGCCCACTATCCTTGATTCTCTCTTACCAGGGTTACAATCTATCTTCTCCTTTCTCCTTCCTTTCCCTCTTTTCAAATAAAATATCTTCCTTTTGTTAAACTCTGTCATTCTAATTTATTATAGGGGCTGAGTTATGATCCTAGAGAGCTTCTCAGACAACCTAGCAGATGTACCAGAGTCCCATCCACAGGCCCTAGAGCTTGGAGGGGATATTGGGCACCAAGGCCCATGACTATAATCTGCCCCAGGGATGGTGGCTGCCTGGTTGGGGCAGGGGGTTTATACTTGACCTTTTGGTCTGTCTAGGAGTTATGCTTATAAAATGCCAGGGAACAGCATGATAGGTCTGGCCCTCACCCTGCTCCTCTTCCTCCTGGCAGGACCCAAACCCTGCACACCACACATAGCTATGTCTTGCTGAACTCAATGCCTTCATCGCTTCCTCCACACAGGGATGGGAACCTGCCTCCCAGCATAACTTCCCCTTTTGGGTTACATAAGTATCAGTTGACTCTTGCTCATTACAGCAATCTACCCACTGGGGCATGTGATAGCCAGATGGCCCGTGGCTTCCACAAGATTGTGGTTTGTGCCCTTCCCAGCACCAAAGCCACAGATTGTAACTCAGCCTGTCATATAGGCTGGGGCTGAGACCAGTGCCATGCTTCACAGCTCATCTGTATCAACTGTCTTACCATGGGGCACCTTCTTCTCAGCAGCCCCTTGGGGCAGAAACATCTGCTTCTAGCTGTGGTGAAAATGAACAAAACAGGACAGTGCACTCTTCCACTGCCTAATCAAGAACTCAACAGGCTGCTCTGAAATTATAGTCACCACACACCACCTGCCTCAGCCCCAGCATCCAATCTCCTGGTGTTTTTCAGAGAGGGTTAAGCCCATCCAGCAACCCCATCCAGCTATGGGCTAAGGGATACTAGGACATGGGCAGAAGCCAGAAGCCAGGCCATGGCATTTGGTCTGAGGAACTTCCAGGCCTGTGGATCACCAGCCAGGGCTCCTGTCTCTTGCTGGGCCATGGCTGGCTCTGAAATGGCTAAGTTTATTCTGGGAGACATGCAAGAACTCAAATGAGAATTAGAGGAGTAAAAGAGAAGAGATGGATTTCTACTTTCACTGTAAGGACAAAAAGCAAATGAAGGACAGCAGTGACATACATGAACAACGGGAACAGTAGAAATTATGGGAAATACATACATTTTCTTGAAGTGAATAGTACTGTCTAAGAATAACACCAGGGCCAGAAGCCTCAGAAAGTAGGAGTGACAGTTTTTCCCCAAGAGGAAAAGAGTGGAATATTTTAAGGATAAAGCCAGTATAAATAATGCAAATACTACAAGAAATAGAAATGACCGGGACATCTAACATCAAAGAATCTGTGCTACAAAGTCACCTGATAACCAACCCATGAGATGCAGATACAGAAGAAGATGCAGATGTAGGTATAGATATGGCTGGATTAGATATAGGGATATGGACACAGACACACATAGATGATGAAAGCACACATGTAGTGTAGGTGTAGGTGTGGATGCAGTATGAATATGAATACAGGCACATGATAGAGATTTAGAAATAGGTAGAAAATATAAGAATAACTATAAATAAATTAAATATGGATATAAAATAGGCATAGACATAGATATAGATGAGATGGAAAGATGAAATATAGATAGGCGGATAGATAGATAGATAAATAGATGCGTATTTTAATCCATGTTAAAGTGGCTATTTTAACCAACAAAAGTCTAGAAATAGAAAGAATGTTCTAATCCGTTGATCACATTCTGTTTTGTGCTTGAATCAAGTCTAGGTTAGGGTGGTAATTAACAACACACATTGACTTAAAAGTTCAGCTGACATAATTACAAAGAAATTTTGCTGGCTTTAGTGAGGAAAGGAAATAGACATGTAACCGACTTTTATATACTGTTCTATTTTTTAAAGGCTTTCTATCATCTTAAAAGACCTTTTGACACATTATTTTATTTTCTTTAACTTAACACATAATAATTGTACATATTAAAGGATGTCATATTACATACATGGACAAAATATGGCCTGATTAAATCAGGTAATTAGAATTGCTGTCTCATCATTTCTTCTTATTGTAGCTGTGGAGCTCAGAAAAATTTTAAGAAATTAACTCAAGCAATTATGGAGATGAACATTCAAAGTGTGCAGGACTGGCCTTAGGCTAGAAACCCAGAGCAGAGCTGATGTGGCCATTCATGCCCAAGCTCCCCTTCAGAGGCAGATCCCTTTGCCTACTGGGGCCTCAGGCTGTTTCCTTCGAGGTATTAGATGAGGTCCACTTGTAACTGTGGCCAATACTCTGCCTTTTTCAAAGTCTGCTGATCTAAATGTCAAGCACATCTGAATAAACACCCTCCCTATTTAGACTAGAATTAACAAAGTGTCAGGTACCCTGGCCTAGAGTTCAGGTATATGAACATTAGGAAAGTGGTGGATAAGATAAATCATGGAAATTGGGGAGAGTATGCCACACAAGACAGCATATGGAGGGCCACTGATGCAAAAGAATGGACCAAGGTCAGAATAAAACAGTTTATTCAAATCAGAGTTCACTGTCAATGGCACAGTGGGCATGTTTCCAAGAGTTGAATCATGCCACCAGGGTAAGGACTGGGGTCTTCATAAGAGATCAAGGACATAGGAATGGGGCTGAGTTGCACAATGTAGATACCTAAGGAATACTTTTTCCAGGTTGTCTAGTTCCTTGATAACCTTTCAGAAATACTCCTATTGCGCCTAAAGTTATGCATGTAAAATTACAATTTGACAGGATGCAGCCATACAGAAGTCCCTTTCTCATAGGGAGGAACAAATGGGTCTGACACTAGAGACTTATTTTTCTCTTGTGCTGTTTCTGGTCAGTGTCAGAACGCTATGTCATAACTCCTCAGCATGTACTGGACAGGATTGCTTTAACAGAGGAGATCCACTGCTAAGGATTCTAACTCTCTTGTCACCAATGGGTAACCACCATGAGGTAGGCCATCTCCAGCAATTTTCAAACACAAATAATGAAAAAACAAATAAAAGTGTTGAGTTACGATGTACTATGTGAGTGGCCTCAGACGAGCAGGTGCAGAATATACACACAATGCACCTGGGTTGACACACAGCAGTGCTGGTTGGGATGAATAATACCATAAAACACCAACAAATGCCCTGTAGAAAGGACAACAGGACCCTCTAAGGGTCTAGGTGTCCATGACATTTCCTCAAGAAGGACCTGCAGGAAGTGGGGTGGGGTACATTCCTGGAGGATGGGCCAGGAAATAAGAAGGTCCTGAAATGAAAAGGGGCAGAAACAGAAAAGTGAGAAGACCAGTGTGAGTATAGGAAGGCAGAGGTAGGGAAGAGAAGCCAGGGCCAGGCACACTGAAGAAATGAGGTCCTAGAGGGGTTCAGGAGAGGCCATATATTTTTAAATCTTACACTACTTATGACTGAACCCTGATTATGCTGGAGCCATGGAGCCACAAGGGCCTGTGCAGAATTTCCAATGGGAGAGCAGAAAAAACTCAAAAGAGTATATAGGAAAATATTCAAAATAACAAAAATATTAAAAAATAACAATATTATTTTTAAATACTATTAAAACAATAGACAAGTAATTATAATACCAATATATGAGAACTGTTTATTACTATAAATAAGCAGCTAAAAGAAAGTGTGATTATTATAAAGGTGATAAGTGTTTGCTTCTGTGAAAGATATGTGACAGGTAATTTTGACTGTCAGCTGGATTGAGACACTTAGGTGCTTGTGGGGCACCAATCTCATGAATGGCTTAACCTATTGATAGGTTAATAGGTGTATGGACTGACAGAATGTGAGGTCTAGCTAGAAGAAGAGGGTCACTGAGGGTGCCTTTTCCCTGGCTCTTCCCCTGTGCTCTGCTTCCTGGCTGCCATGAGATGAGAGGGTAGGAGCAGCCCAAGGCCAGCAGTGTTTCTTGGGTGTGGGACCTAGCTGGGCCCTGTCCCTGCTGTGTGGGCCTGGCCCTCTGCAGAGCTGCCTTCTGTTCTCTGTGCCCCAAACAGGCAGAGTGTGTGTCTGCTGGGCCATCATGCTGATGTTGACCCTAGTGACCTCTTCACAGAGGGGCAGTCCCAACAGGGCTGGACACCACCTGCTCTGTCACTGCTATAGTTTGTGTCTAGATGTCTCCCCAAAGCCTCATGTAGTCATGTGCAGGCTTCTAGGGTTCATGATTGATTCATGGTCCAATGTTGGGATTATGGGTATGAGAGCCACACCCACCCTGGGATGGGTAGTTTGCATGCAGTGTAAGGGAGAGAAAGAGGCTGCTGGCTGCTGCTCTTCTCTTTTGCTCTTGCTGTTCTTGCTGTGTTCTACCACCATGGACTGTTGCCCTATGCCATGTGCCACTCTGCCTTGGAGCGAGTCAGGTATGTATGGAAACCTCCACAAACTGTGAGCTAAATAAACCTTTCCCTCCTTAACTTTGGGTGTCAGGTGTTTTCTCTCAGCAACAAGAGAAAAGTAACCAACACAGAATTTCGTACCAAGAGTGGGGTGCTTGCTGTCACTATACTTGACCACGTAGTTCAGAACCTGTGGAAATGGCTTGAGGGAAATGTTTTGAATGGTTCAGAGATTTTTCCTGAAAAAGAAGTGCTAGAATGCCTTCAGCTGTTTTGTATAAGAGATGCTGGTCAGAGCTCCGAAGACCAGAAGGTTGATAGAAATCCTGCTGATAAAGACTGGTTTGGGGAGGTTTCTGCTGAGAAGGAGGACTGCATTGGACTCCAGATGATGTATGCTACGGCTTGGAAGACCGTTTGTCTGCATTTTGCTCATGTCCAGAGACTTTGCCTGAGACTAAGATTAAAGGCAATGGACTGATTAACCTGGCAGAAGAAATCTCAAGGCAGTTGAATGTTGACGTGGTGGCATGGATATTGTTGAGGGTTTTTAGCCAGATTTATGATGTGAATCAAGAGTAAAGACCCCAGCAGGATGATTTAAAACATTGAGTTTGGCCAGAAAGGAAGCTCCAGTAAAGATGTGGATTGCAAAGATAGAGCTGAGGAGATCTTGATCACTAAGAAGGAACAGAAGAATATAAAAGATGGCCTGAGGGCATCACTAGGACCAGCAAGTCTCTACCCTTTGAGGCCTCAAAGCTGGAAAGATGTAGGACTTTGCTTTGTGGAGAAAGCCATAGAGCACCAAGTTCCAGAATGGCAGCAACTGCACCAGGCTCCAGAATGGTGACAGCATAGAGCAGTTGTTCCTCAGAATTGGATTCAGAGTAGCCAGCAATCCAGGCAATTGACCCCTATGGCCAAGAGAGAGGAAAGTCTGGCTACTGCTCCAGCTGGCAGCAAATCTTGGCATCATCCACAGGGTACTGGTTTTAGGCACATGCAGAATGCAAGAGTTCTGAGGTTAACAAGGCTTCCACTTAGATTTCAGTAGGTCTAGGAGACCAAGCCGTGTGCTCCTGAGAGGGCAGTGTGTGAAGCTGTGAGTGTGAAGTGAAAGGTGCAGTGGAGACCCCAGAAATTTGGAAAAGTCAGAATATGGATTGCCTGAGGAGAACTGCAAGGAGGGAGCAAACGGGGCCCAAGAAAGAAGCCCTAGGAGATACAACTACCAGAAGTGCTATAGGGGCAGAGTTACGCAGACCCTTTGGAACACACAATTTACAACAGATTGTTTTATTTATTTTTTTTTAATTTTAAAAAAATAAAAGTACAAAAACATATTGACAAACAGACACCAATTAGCATAAAAAATAGTACAATCACAACTAATCTATAGACAAGGTGCTATGGTCTCAACAGTGGTTATTGCTTTATCCATTGATATCTTCGAAGTGTAAATATATAAACCCATATACAGACATGCAAATTTAGTCAGACAATTAATCCTCTCAACA
>PVLD010026148.1:0-22624 GCA_004027595.1 Dinomys branickii | reverse complement strand
CCCAGTTTAAACTTCCCAGCCGAGGTCCCGGCATTCACGCTCGCCAAGTCTGTCTCGAGCTGGTGGTGTTTATTAAGGAGGTTCGCTCCCTTGCTGCTCACCTGGTCGCCATCTTCCCCGGATCCCTACTCATTCAGTTTCTCACACTAGTGAGACAACATCATGAGGTCTCAGCTAAATGTGATGTGTGTTTGTGGTAATGCATGTGTGAACAATCCTCCTATGGAGCCAGTCACATAAAATATTCCATTATGATTTACAATTCACAATATTTGATAAAGACATTAAATGACTATGTCGCTGTTTCATGTTTTTACTTTACCATACTTGCTTGCTCCTGTGGTACTTCAAATTGCATCCAATGAGCTTCACCCCCAGGTCTTTTCAATTTTTAAAATTTGAGACAAGGTATCACTGAGTTGACCAGGCTGACCTCAAAATTTCAATCCTCCTGCCTCACCCTCCCTAGGGGCTGGTATGCAAGTGTGAGATATGACATCTGGCTTTTACTATCCATTTTACTGTTATTTTAGAATGTATGTAGTCTTTATACTGATAAAAATAATTTACTGTAAAATAGTCTGCCTCATTGCTGGCAGCACCCTTACACACCTTGTGTTAGCCACATCTCTTGACTATATCAGGAGGTTAGTTGAGTGACTGACTTGTACCTTCTGGGTTGGTGTAAGTGTACTGTGTGATGTTTTCACAAAGATTAAATCACCTAGCAACACATTTCTCTGAACATTGCCCCATCATTAATCAGTGCATGAGGACTGTATGAGAGAGCCTTTCGAGAAAACTTTGTGTTGGTCCTTTTGCCTGTGACAGTGGGAGTGCAGTGAAATAATCTACTGGATAATGCCTGTGGCCTCCTACATCTAGCATGGCAGAAGTGAAAATTAGAGGCAGAGGTGAATGAGTAGCATACAATTCTTCGTCTCATTATTTTCTGTCTGGGACACCAGGGGTCTCTTAGTCTGGGAGATCTGTGGTGTCATGCATGCTGCCTGCATGGGGCTGCTGGTTTATGTCCTCTGTCTGCCCCTGGTGTTTATAATGAAGACTCATTTTTTTGGGAAAGATGTGAAGAATTCTTAATGCTTTATTCCCATACCACTCAGGGCTGTAAATGACCTTTTTGGGCTTGGCTTTCCTTTGCTTTCTGGCCAGCCTGGCTGACAGTAGAGAGAAAGAAGCATGCAGGATGGGAGGAGGATGTAATTGTTTTGCAGGATGTCTCTGAAACTCAGCATGTCTTGGGAACTTTCTTCCACTTTTACCATTTTAAAGTAGCATTCCAACAACAACAACAACAAAAACGTAGCATTCCAAGGTCACTAGAATGCCAGTGAATAGCTTTTGGTGTGTATTAAAATCAGACCCATATATGCAAACATCGTGTTGTCTCACCAGTGTGAGAAACTGAATGAGTAAATAAGATCCAAAACATACAATGGATATTGTGAATTGAGAAGAAATTATTGAAAAGAAAAAAAAACTTTGATGAAGGAAATGGAAAAGGAAGAAAGGGGAAAGGAAATATATATTTATACACAAGAGAGTTAAGAGAGTTATACAGCTAGTTTCTCTTAGTTCATGGAAAAGAAGGGTTTGTGCTAATATTGTTTGGACAAGATAGCGTGTTTATGTCATACACTCTGAATAACTGCTACAAAGACAACAATACTCAATATATTAATCATTGAAACTGTCCTACTAACCTGATTTTTTTTTTTGTACCAGGGATCAAACTCATGACCTCACGCTTGCCAGGTAAGTCCTATGTGGCTGAGCTACATCCCTGGCCCTACTAACCTGTTTTAAGACTCTGTTTTATTTTTACTTTTTTCTCTTTAAAATAAAAAAAATAATGTAGAAAATCAATATCTGGGTCAAGGGAGTGCTTTATTTCACAAGGCTTTCTTGCTGAGTATTTGGAGTTCTTAATGCTGGGTAGGGAATTTTTATTTTCCATAATGCTCAGGAAAAGCAATAATATTTTGTTACCGTTTTTATTTTTATCAGTGAAATTCCAATGGCTGTCAGAACGTTTCATAACCAATGTTTAAGAGTTAAACCAACAAAATTGTTGAGACAGGTGTTGAATTAAATATTCAATTTTATTCTACTCAGTGCAACCACCACGTATTATTATGTGCTATGTACACATCCTCTGAAGTGCACACAGCAGGTGCTTGGGCCACTGCTTCTGTCCCATATCTGAACTACAGCAAGTCCTCTTTTCTCTGTGTTTGTACCACTTAGGATCCTTTAGGAAATATCTATATCCTATTAACTTATAGGGTATAGATATATATTCTATTTATCTACCTACCTACCTACCTACCTACCTACCTACCTATAAGTATTGGAGAAGGCAATAGAGAGAGAGAGAGATAGGCAGACAGACAGATTTATTTTAAGGAATTGGCTTACATGATTGTGGGCCTGGCAATAGAATGCATCAGGGACTTGGAAATTCAGGCAGGACTTTCAAGTCAGATTCTTGAGGTTGGAAGCTTTCTGTACAGGTGAACTTCATAGCTTGGCTTTGTAGACCTTCAAATGACTGCATGAGAAGTACATCCATCATGTTGGGTAACCTGCTTGGCTTAAAGCCAACTGATTATCGATATTAATTACATCTGCAAATACTGTCAAAAAAGTAATGCAGTAAGTATTTAAGTAAACAACTGGCCACCTTAGCTTAGCCTAGCCAATGCATATCATTAACCATTACATAATGCAAGATACCACAATTCTCTCCAGTCCTCTTTTTGAAGTTTTTCATTAGTACATGTCTGCAGTACATAGTGACTACAACTATCATGGGGAGTTAGTATATGTCCATAACACATGTACATATGTCCTCTTTACCTTTAGTGTTACTATTTCTTATTTAATCCATCTTGTCAAATATGGCAGTTTTCTAACTACTCTGTGTCAGTCAGTACACTCCAAGACATACTATAGCAGCAAGTAATCCCTAAATCTCAGTGGCTTACCTTGGTAAGAGTTTACTGTTTGCATAATTTATGTGTTGGGTACTGGTCTGTTCTATGTATTTTTTACTGAAGGACCTTGACTGAAGGAGGATCTCCTGTTTTGGACTCATTGCTCTCAAAACCAAGGATAAAAGAGTAACGGTAAAACCACAGGGCGATTCTTTGCAGTTCCATTCTAATGTGACATAAGTTATTGTCTTTATACTTTATTGGCTAAGGCAAGTCCCATAGTCAAGGCTGATTCCAAAACATGGGAGGCTTACCTTCTCACGAGGGCGCTAAGTGGTATCAGTGATCACCAGTGTACTTACCATAACTCCCTCTGTTATTCTCTACAATGGAATCAGAGGCGTTCTTAAAATATAATTAAATTATATTATTCCTTTGCTCTAAGACACCTTCAAACATGTAATTTTGCGTTAGTGGATACTATCCAGAGAACCCATGAAACATGCACAGTAGTATGCACACACATTCACACACCCAAACTCATATACACTTACATAAACACAAACAGATTTGTTGTAGGAATTGGCTCACATGACTATGGAATTTGCCAAATCTCAAGACCTGCAGAGTTCGTAGTAGAGCTGGAGACCCAGTGGAACTCAAAGTTTAGAGCCCATGTGAGTCTGAAGATCTGAGAACCAGGAGAGCCTGCGGTTCTAGTCTGAAGGCCAGCAGAATTAAGATCCACGAACATCCGATGTTTTAGTTCATGTATTAATGCAGGGAAATAGTCAATACTCCAATTCAAACTTATATGGGAAAGAAGAATCCTCTTTTAATTGAGGAAAAATTTGGCATGTTCCTTCTCTTAGGACTTCAACTTACTAGATGAGAATCATCCACATTGTAGGGAGAAGCCTGGTTTATTAAATTTACTGACTCAGATATTTATCTCATACAGAAACACCTCATGGAAACAGAGTAATGATTTGTTTACCAAATATCTAGGTACCCTGTGACCCAGTCAAGTTGACACTTAAAGTTAACCATTACCAACACACTCACAGATTCCAACATATTTGAAATATGATCTAAACTTTCTTTTGTGAGCCACATGGTCCCATATGTCCTGGCCTTTCTACCATCCTTGCTTGTTCTATTGTAATTACAGGGTCAACTGACTACTCTTCAAAGTTACTGAATTCTTGGCTTCTTATCCACTACTTTCATATTTGCTGTTCTCCTAGGCTATGTTTGCTCTTTTTAAATAGCCATTCTTTATTATCTAAAATTTTCATAAAAATTGGACCCATACCTTTTACCATGCACTAAAGTAAATTAAAAATATATCGAAGATCTAAATATTAAAGCACAAGTATTGGATCTGCTAGAAGATATAATAGGTAAAACTCTTGAAGACATTGGTATAGGCAAAGACTTTATGAATAAAACCCTGATTGCACAGGAATTATCACAAAGAATCAACAACTGGGATCTCGTCTTATTAAAAAGCTTTTGTACAGAAAGAAAAACCACCAACAGAGTTAAGAGACAATCCACAATGTGAGAAAAAATGTTTGCCTGCTGCTGCATGGACAAAAGAGAACATGTAAAGAACTCAAAAAAAATGAGACCTCTGAAATTTAAAGACAGAATCCAAAAATGGGAATGTGAGATGAATACACACTTCTCAGATAAAGAAATACAAACAGCAAATAAGTATATGAAAAATGTTAGACATCACAGGTCATTTGAGACATGCAAATTAAAACAACTTCTAGACTCCATCTCACCCTGACTGGTGCAACCACTGTGAAAATCAGTGTGGAGATTCCCCAAAAAACTAAAATTGGAGATCCCACTGGACCCAGCTATCTCCCTTCTGAGTATCTTCCTAGAAGAATTGAAAACATCATACCACAGTGATATATGTGCACCCATGTTTATAGCAACACAATTTATAATACCTAAATCTTGAGAAGAAACCCCAAATGCCCATCAACTGAAGAATGGATACAAAAGATGTAGTCTTTTTATGAAATGGAGTACTACTCAGCCATAAAGAAGAATAAACTACAGACTTTTCTAGGTAAATGGATGCTACTTGAGAGCATACTCATAATTGAAATAAACCAGATGTACATTTACGAACATTGTATTGTCTCCCTAGTGTGAGAAACTGAAAGAGTAGATAATATCCAAAGTGTACATTAGATATTGCAAAATGGGAAGAAACTGTTCAAAAGGAAAGTGAAACTGGGATGGAGGAAAAGACAAAAGGAGGAAGGGAAAAGCAAATACATATATTAGTTAAGATAGTTATACTGCTAATTTCTCTTAGTTCATTGAAAAGGTTTGTGCTAATATTGTTTGCACAATTAAATGCCTATATCTTGTGCTTTGAGTAATGAAATATAACAACACTGAAGTGTATGAAGCATTACTATATTCCTGTTATCTTGTTTTGAAATTTTGCTTTTTTCTCTTTATTATAATTAGTATTTTGGTACCAGGAGTCAAACTCACAACCTCATGCATGCCAGGCAGGCACTGTACCACTGAACTGTATCCCCAGCCCTTTTTTTCTTTTTAAAATAAAAATAAATGAATACAATTTTCAAATTATTTTCTCCTATAGTTCGGATAAATGTTCAAAGGCTGATGTATTAGAGGCTTGGGCTCCAGCCGGTGGCACTCCTGGGAGGTGGCAGGGCTTTTAGGAGGTAGAGCCTAGTGGAAGAAAGTTAAGCCAGCAGGTGCTTACTAGTGCAAAGGATATTGCAGGGAGGAGTCCTTCCTTTCCTCTCTTTGCACTTCCCAGCCACAGTGATATGAGCAGCGTATTCTACACCATGATGCATCACCTCACCACAGGCCTAAGAGCACATGGTCAGCTGACCATGTGTTGAAACCTCTGAAACCCCTTGTTTTTAATTCAATTATTTCAGGTATTTCACTAAAACAATGGAAAGCTGAGCAAAATATTGTTTGTCTCCTATGTTAGATTTTAGGGCCACAAGGATTATAATTACACCTGTTTCCCTCATCATTGCCTTCTTAGCCCAGCACAGACCACGGGACATCAGAGCCATTCCATAAACATCTACTAAATAAGCGAATAATTGAATGGACCATGAGAACACAGGAGTGAGTAAGCTAAACTTATTGGTTCTAAATATGATGGCAACTCAGTCTAAATGAAGGATTCTTCCAAATAGAAAACAATTGAATACCCCTGTGTTCTCCAGTAAAAGCTCTTTAAAACATTCAGTTGGTGCCAAGAGTTCTTTGACTACTCATTCTTCAGCAAGACCACAAATCCAGAGAGTCCGAATGGCTATCCAGGAATAACTCAAAGGTATGCTTGTTTCTCCACAGAATTCACCCAGAAAGCTGTAGAGGGAGTGCTACGCGAGCCTTTTGATCTCCTTCCTAGGATTTCACCTTTTATTGTAGGGACCTAGTCAGCAAATATCAAAAGCATACAACATATACTTGTCAAATTTCCCTTTCAAGAGATCTGTGTCTATTTTGATGGGATGCCTGCGTGTCCTTAAGAAGTATGATTAGGAGAGGGATGTGGTGGCACACGCTTGTAATCCTGGCACTCAGGAGGCTGAGGCAGGAGAATCATTGTGAGTCTGAGGCCAGCCTGGGCTACAAAGTGAGCTCACAGCCACCCTGAACTGCATAGTGAAAACTTGTTTCAAAAAGACAAAAAAAAAAAAAAAAAAGTATGATTAGGAGGCCAGCAATGACTGGGTTGGATTCTAACAATGAAACATATTCTCATAAATAAAATGGGTGCAGCTTTCTTTTCCCTCTATCTTGTCTGCAGACAAGGTTGGTGTCTACTTTGCATCCCTATTTCCAGGGTAAATTGGTTGTTTGCTCTCTTATGACAGAGTTTGTAATTATCTTCATGTGACATATTGTGTCTCATGTGCAAGGGAAGGATAGCTACAGATCCAGTACAATTGCAAAATCCAGAAAGTTCCTCCCACTGTCTCACAGCTCTCACCGCCACTGAGCAGCCTAGATGCCAAAGTTAAATGCTACTAAAGCGTTGTTTAAGTACAGATGTCACCTGGAAAGGATGCACCTGACTCGTCACCAGTCAGTAACATAATCTCCGATCAGTTCATCGGATGAGGAAATCAGTGCGATGAGATATATGCTTTTATTTACTAACAAAACACATTTGTATATTTAAAAATAAGTATAAATTAGAAAGTTGCTATTAGGCAAATATTAGATGAAGGTCCACCCTACAAACTTTAGATTATGGATCTCAACTGTTGTTTGCATTTTAAAACAATCTGAGAGGATTTTAAAGTCCTCGTGTTAAGTCTGTGCCTCAACAAGGTGTCTGAATATCTTGAAGGGCAGTGCAGACCCCATACAGACCCAAGGTAATCCCACTGCACCCACGGTTGGAGACCAGAGTGCTAGGTGTCTCCAGCATGAATTAAACTAATAACACAAACAGTGATAATTTTCCTTCTAGTAGAACAGAAAGATTGAATTGTTGAGGATATAGAATTAAGGCTGAAAATACAGCTCAGTGGTAGAGTATTTGCTTAAAATGTACAAGGCCCCACAAAAGATTAAAAAATAAAATAAAATTACTAGAAGACTAAAGTGAGATTACTCTTTGATCCAAGTTGGGGGTATGTTCTTACTTGCATGTTATCATAATGCTTTTCTTTAGTAATTTTTTAAGTGCTAGAAGTTTTAAAAGATCAGAAGGAAAACAAAAATGTGTGGTGGTACAGATAAGAGGAAAGTTTTTCAGCAATACCATCTTGTATTGAGTATTATTTTCCTCATTTGAGTAAAATGTATGACTGACAATGAAATGTTTACATTCTATTTCTTTGCATTTCTTTGTTTTTTTTTTTTTTTTTTTTTTTTTTTTTTTTTTTTTTTTTTTTTTTTTTTTTTTTTTTTTTGGCAGTACTGGGGATTGAACTCAGGACCCTGCTCCTCCTAGGCAGGTGCTTATTCCACTGAGCTATATCCCCAGCCCTTCTTTGCATTTCTTAAAGTGAAGGTATAATATACATACACTATAAGATTCACTCTTTTTGTTGCACATTTTTATGAGTTTTGACAACATGGTTTTGTAATTACCTTATAGTGTAACTTCATTACTGTGAAAAATTATTGCCTTCATTTTTGGTCTCTTTCTTTATATCCCCTGATTGTGGCAACCGCTGTTTTTTTAGTTCTTGCATTCCTGCCTTTCCTGAATGCGTTACAGATGGGATATGTAATTTCATTGTATTTCAGTGTATTATTTTGTGAGAACATAATTAGTATATAGATTTTATTTAATGATCTCTGAAGTAATTGAGTCTCCTTGTCTAATGCAGAGATATAACCCTTGTTCCTAACCATGAAGAATTTCTTTTGAGAGCTTTGGGTATTATCAACAAATACATTGACCCTGAGAAGTTGAACTGCTCAGAAGGCCAGAATTTACCACTTTAAGCCAAATTCAGGGCCAGAAATATTGAGATCAATGTAGAGATATTCCAGTCACATAGTTAAACTTAAGAAAAGAAAACAATGCAGAGATATTTTAATTAATAAAAATAAATAATTGTTGTTTCTTTTCCAAAAGCAATAACAAAATACAGTAGAAAAAAATAGTAAAAAAAAATAGGAGAAACTCTCCTTCAATCATCACCAGATTAAAAAATCATGGTATTGATCCATAATTTAAAAGTATTTCATACACAGTCATACAACAGTCATGTAAATATAGGGATAATTTTTACTAAAAAACCTGAGATACTCTGTATTTTGTCAACTATCTTTCAGATCCCTACTAAATTATGAATTAAGAGTACATAGTTTACCCAGCACTCGGGAGGCTGAGGCAGGAGGATCATTGTGAATTTGAGACCAGCCTGGGCTACAAAGTGAGCTCAAGGCCAGCCTGAACTGCATAGTGAGACCGTGTCAAAAAGACAAAAAAAAAAAAAAAAAAAAAAAAAAAAAAAAAAAAAAAAAAAAAAAAAAAAAAAAAAAAAAAAAAAAAGACAAAAAAAAAAGGAATACATAGTTTGTTAGTCCAGTGGTATATGGTCTGGTAGTGGTTAAACACACAGGAGTTAAGGACAGGGGCTTTGAATCAGACTGAACTGATTATTATCCCAGCTGGCTTCCTCTTCACTACTTGCGCCCTCGGACTAAAGTACAGAATTGTCACGAGAATTAAATTACAGTGAGATCATATGTGCAAAGCATTTAGCACAGTTATCAGTAGTGCTTTTTACTCCCCCATTGTCCTGGCACCATTTTTCTGTTCATGCCGCATTTTTCTTGCCACAGACCTGCCCTGCTCACTTCTTCCCAAAGGACACAGCTGCTTCTCCTTGATCCTTGGGCTCTCTCTTGCAACTCTTTGCTCCTCATCCACAGGAGCCTGGAATCTATTGTATCTGTGGGTTTTGTCCGCATATCACCTGGGAAGTGATGCTTTCTCAGTTACCAAAGGCAGGGACAAGAAAAAGTTAGAATGTATTTAAACTTTTCTGATGAGGAAGTTTCCCCTGTTATTGTTTCATAAAGCGTATTCATATTTCTCACACATCTGTTTGACTTTTCTGAAAAATTTCAATGAAAATGCTGGGATAACTTTTTGTTTTTTTTACTTTCATTCCGCTGCATCCATTGGCTTCACACCCTGTCCTTGTGGTTTTCACATTGCACTTGGTGAGTGAAGGCAGTAAGTCAGGCAAAGGTCTTGCTTGAGCTCATTGTTGTGGACAAGGTGCTGGGCCAGTGGGTGGCTGGTTCTTGGGGCTTTTTCAGTCTCTTCAGTGTAATCTGCTGGGCCCTCTCACCTGCAGTCTCTTGACCCACTGAAAACATTTCCATTTCTGGAGACACTTAGATCTCCTTAGAGCCTTCACCTCAGGTGCTGGCTGCTTTTGTGTCTGTCTCCTATAGAGTTGAGTAGGTAGATGATGCTTCCTGTTACTAGACACACTACCTCACCCCAGAAACCTAAAGGAGGGCTGTCCAGATGCTCAGCCCATGGCTAGTCCTAGCACAGAAATGGCCAGGTGAGAGCAACGGCAGAGGAAGGCTCTCCTCCCCATGGCCGAACCCGGAAAGCAGAGAGAACAGAGGGCGAGCTAGGGACACAAGTGCATTTTTCTAGGCCACGCCACTAGTAAGCCCTATAACTAGGCCTCACCTCCGCTGATGAGTGTGGTGTCCCGGTGATCCAATCACCTTGTGGTTTCTGGGGAACATTTTTATTTATGTCCTAACACAGGACAGTGGGATTTCAACTCAGTGACACTTCTGAAACCTCCATCAAAGCACTTAGTAATGCAAATAGAAAATTAGAATGAGAAAATAAATCTTTCATTATTACCTGTTCATGGCCCAGGCTGACTAGGTTTTGTAACAAAACTGTTCTGTTCCTAAAGATCTTTTTTCCTCTTCCTAAAAATGATGGCCAGTACTCAGTGGATACATGCTGACTCTGCATCTATGATCAGTTATGGAAATGGCTACAAGACTCCCCATCAAAAATAGACAGATTTTATAAAATTAAGTAGCAAACAACTTTTCTCCAAGATTTGAGAGAACTATTTGCTGTTTGGCCAAATTATAACTGGAATGGTTTTTTTGAACACTAACTCGGACTAACTCAGACTTGGTGATTTTTCTGATCTTTTTTCCTCTCAAGCACTGAGCACTCATTAGCTCTTATAAATACTCTCGCCAAATTAAAAACTATTATTACATCCCAGCTATCTGAGTTCTGATAATAAATTACCACAGTCCAGACAGCTGTACTTACACCACATAATGGTCCTGATTTAATTTTTATCCCCCACTCAATGTACCACGTGAATTATGATGCATCTGAGTGATACCATTTTCATTCTATGTCTGTCATTCACTTCTCCTGACTGGGTGTTTGATCAGAATAGTTGGCCACTGGTCTGGGAGTTTTCTTGTCTCCCTTTTCTCATTAAAGATCCTCTTTAGGAAGGCATCTGAGGGACAGATTTGCAGATGGGCAGAGTCTTTCATCTGTCTTCAAAGTTTTTTTTTTTTTTTTTTTTTTTCCTTATTCTGCCTGCTTATGAGCCTGGCTCACATCCAACGTCCCAGACCCTTTGGCTGCTAAGAGGCCACATCCTGTTTGGAAAGGTGCCATATCAGGTACATTTGAAATCAGGAGCTGGAAATGTAAAGACGGAAAAGTCAAGCTGGGCATGGTATATTCTTCTGACATGTTAGAGGATTTATTTCATGGCCTTAGATAATAAACACACAAAAAGCAAAACTCCATATGCCCTCAGGGGAGCAGAGCTATAAATGACTCTGCTGTATTAATATTCTGGTAAAATCAAACTATTCTTTCTCATCTTCCCATTCAGAAAGTTAACTTTCAGAGATTGTTGTACCTGGGAAAAAGTGTGACAAATGATTTCTCAGAAATCTAAAAATTGCTTTCCAAATATAAGATGCAATAATTAGCAAATATACATATCTTTCCTAAACACAATGGAGTGTTTCTTTAAACTGATTAGGATTATTATGACCCCAAGGAAGAGAAACATAGCTGGGCCCAGGTGGAGGTGATAGGGAAATGGTACCAGGTAGATACCCCAAAGGGCACATAGGCACCAAAGTGTGTAAAGATACCAGAGGGCACAAGGTCTACTGGACTTTAGGTATGGGACAGAGGGATGGTATGGCAGAAAACTTCAGAAACCTTAGTGCATTTTTTTTTTTTTTTGCTGCTATAACAGAATATCATAGGCTGGGAAATTTGTCATGAGGAAACACTCCCTGGGCTCACAGTTCTGGAGATATGAATTCCAAGTTCAAGGTTCTGCACCTGGAGAGGCCTTCTCGCTATGTGGTAAGATAGTGAAAGAAATACATGATGAAAGAGCACGCATGTACACACGGGAAAGGAAGGGTCTTGTCTCACCCCTTAGGCCAGGTCCACTCCAGTATGAATCTGCTCATGTGGGAAGAGGGCCAAAGACCTAATCACCCTTCAGAGACTCTGTATCTGAGTAGTGTGCGCTGGGGAGTAGGCGTCTAACACATGAAATCTGGAGGACCCTTTCAGAATGAAGCATTCTTTCCTGTCTTTTGTTTTGGCTTTTCCCAGTGAATACCCTTTTTCCTCTCCATATACTGCCACTTGAGTAGAAATAATTTTGCACAAAGCATCCACATTTTGGGTCATAATTGTGAAACTCAAGGGAGTTCAAACCCCAAATTCCTAACAGGGATTATTTGAATTAGCCTGCCACATGCCTATCCCAGGAGGAAACTGTGGTGCAGAATGAGTCATTCTACAAGATTATCACTCCAGTTTAACATCTGTGTATTAATATGATTGGGACAATTTCTAGAATACCTGAGATATTTTCCTTGAAAAATTTTGTGACATGGAGAATTCCCAGCAAATATTGACTTCCTGGACTTTTAAACTTTTAGGCAGTGAACACAGAAATGCTGAGGTTTTATACAGAGTTATAAAAGTATAAGAGCAAAAGAGTGAATTAATGGATCCATGAAATATGTATGGAAAAAATATAGTAAGTTAAAATGCGGCTTGTACTTGTTTGGAAAAGAGACATCACAACAAACATGCTAAACGTTGAGTGTGGAAATCCTTTGCCTTAATTTAAAATCTGGCTCCACTATTGGCGAGCAGTGAAACTTTCCCGTGTCCAAGTTTCCTCATATGTAAAAAAGGAATGACAGTGTTACCCATCTTAATGAGCTGAGATAAAAACAAATGAACGTACATGTAAAGTACTTTGAATAGTTCTAGGCACATAAAAGTGCTCAATAATGCTAAATGCTCTTTCACTGTGGATATGAGTAAAAGAAATCAGTCCCACTTTTATCTTGCCCTCTGGACCATTCAGTCAAGACCAGATTTTGACTGCATGAACTTGGACTTCATTCTTTACATATGATACTAGCTTTGGTTGCCTTTTGTGGTGACACAGCAAACCACTCAGAGTTATAAAACTCTTTAAGAAAGCTAACAGCCGAGAGCTGAATAGTGTTCAATGCCAAATTAGGTTTTACAGTCCTTTTTAACTTTGTAAGTCTAGATGAATTTAGATGACACTAGAGTCCTTCTCTTTCATCCACTACATGAGAAGACAAATGCAAATGAAAAATATTACCTCTTAAAATTATGGTAATTCTATGCACACATAAAATCAACAGGCCTGTAGGCTAGGAAATAATAACATGCCATTGTTTCTAGCTTCATAAATATGCATATTTGTACATAAGTCTTAGAGTTTCCATATGATGATAAATAAATCCTGCAACATGAGTTTGGCTCATCACCCTAGGCTGCATAATGAGTTCAATACCAGCCTGAACTACATAGACAGACCGTGTCTCAAGATCCTCCTCCCATATATTTGGCCCATGTTTCTTCTTTACCATTTATTTTTCCATTTGTTATATGATTGTTGCATGATAGCAGAGCATACATGTAGCTAAAAGAAAGACTTGTTTCTATCCAAATTCATTCTGCAAAACGATAGATCTATTTTCAAAAATTATATGTAA
The DNA here is from genome assembly GCA_004027595.1 of Dinomys branickii. Classification (NCBI taxonomy): domain Eukaryota; kingdom Metazoa; phylum Chordata; class Mammalia; order Rodentia; family Dinomyidae; genus Dinomys; species Dinomys branickii. The sequence goes on along the minus strand of PVLD010026148.1, from coordinate 9,077 downwards.
TGATGGAGTGCTCTGTGGGACAGGTAACATACAAGATAAATTTCTTCCCTGTTCTGCCATTTTCTTTTTCATTCATACATATACACATACACATATTCACACTGCATATACTGCACACAGACCCACAGACACACACACACACACACACACACAATTAGAATGTCTATGACTCTCTAGTTATTACTTGAAATTAAAGCAAACAGTCACCTGGAAGGTTGAAATGGGGATTAGCTTTACCTTGTCTACAAAACTTACATGCTGACAAGACATCCCTGAATTCATTTTGATAATCTTGGAGATGTGTTGTGAAAAAGAATATCAACAAGATATACTTTGACCAGTGAAGAGCAACTGTACTATCAAAGAGTCTGAAAATATTTATTTGACAAATAATGGAATGAACCACAAATGCCTTAGGCCCTTGTTTTAGCCAAATGGTAAAACCTCCCCATGATTGAAAAATTGCAAACCACTTGTCACATCTTTCTAGTACAAATATTCTTTAAATTTAGTTTTATTAAGAAAGATAAACTAGAGGCTTTTATAGGTAAACTGATGCAACTAGAGATCATACTCATTAGTGAAACAAATCAGATTCACATGTATAAGCACTGTATTTCCTCCCTACCATAAGAACCTGAAAGAGTAAATAAAATCTGAAAGGTACAATAGATACTGTAAAAGGGAAAATAAACTGCTCAAATAGGAAGGAGCAACTGGGATGAAGGAAGAGAGAGGAAAAAGAAAGAAGGAACAGGGAAAAATATGTGTATAATATATATATATATATCTCTAAGCAGGGTAACTAGGATAATTGTACTACTAATATCTGTTGGTTTACTGAAAAGAACTGTTAATATGTAATTGATCAATCTTGCATGCCTGTATGGTTATATTGCAACCATTTTGAAGATGACATAATGTAATATAACAACTATTGTTAATATCCTATCACCATGGTTTGAAATTCTGTATCATTTTTATTGCTCTCTATGTGTTTTGTTTATATATTTGATTTTGCTATTTGGGTTTTTTTTTGAAAAATGAAAAACAAAATGTATATGTATATGCAAGGAGAGCTGGAATAGGTGTATTACTGAAGTTTGTGGTTTATTGAGAGAAACAATCAATGCAAAAAATCTTCTTCTTTTTCTTGACCAATTTTGCATGCCTGAATCTGGTAATCAGAATGACTGGTCTGAAAGCAATATGCAGTATAAGAGCCATTGTTGGATTCTTACCATCTTGTATGGTAAAGCTCTGCATCATTTCCAATGTTTTACTTTTAAAAAATTTTTGATTGCTTGTTACTGTCTTTGATTGATTGATCAAGCTTACATTCTTGTGTCTAGTGGACTGAGCAACTTTATTAAAGATAACAGTATGTTATATAGCGACCATTGTAAATTTCTATCATTTTGTTTTGAGGTCATATATCATTTTTGTTGTTTTTGTGTTGTTTTGATTTTGTCTACATTGCTATTTTGTCAGTTTTTAAATTTCTTAATTAAAAATAGAGTATAAAATTAGATTTATTAATATGATATATTTTTAAACACATATAAAGATACAAAATTGAAGAGATTTATTGTACTGCTTAACAGACACTGTATTAGGGGCTGGGCATGTTGGGTGCAAGTGCCAAGCTTAGCTTTGGGTATGAAGCATTAGAGGGGTTGTTAGGAGAGTCACTGTAATAGGCAATTACATATATTCTGCTCTGTACCTGAATGACAAATCGGGGCTAACTGTGAATAGGTGTTTGTGTAAACTACACAGACGTTAAGACTAATGCAATCACATCTGTGAGATGGAAAAGGGCTCAGGAATGGAGCAGGGGCACTGAGGCTTTACACTGAATGAGGAGCTGAACCTCCTTGTCCTCCTCACCCCTTTACTCTTTTAGCCTGGCAGGGATGGCTCTGGTCATTTTCAGCTGAGGGCACAAGTGGGTGTAGTACCACTTTTCAGTGGGCATCTTTGGCACACGTGTGAGTGTTTTTGTGCGTTTGCATATGTACCAGAAGAGGGGGGAAGAATAAGTTTCCCTGAGTTGAAAACCGTGAAAGTTAGTCAGGAACGTGGAGGCTACAGTCTGCACCAGAGACAGACATTGTCACTGACGCCACGCTGAGGCTGGAGGAAATTTCAAAAGCAGAGAGTGAGCTGCAGCATCAGGTGGTGTCAAGCAGCAGACAATGGTACAAAAAGCAGTTGACTTGGATAATTATTTCACTGAAGTCATTCTACAAAACAAGACACAGTATGGTGCAAAGATTGTTTTCAAAGAATTGGAAAGTAAACTAGAGTGGAGACTCTTATGAAGTGAAGTCTTTGAGCCGACCCTATTATTTTAGAAATTCCCTATTAAAAGGAAGAGATGAGACAGTAGCTTAGTGCTGAGGCAGGATCAAAGGAGGGATTTGTTTCAGGACTGGAAATATATGAATATGTTTGTAATCAGAGGGGAGGAAATAAGAAAGCGGTGGACTGAGGGTGAAAGGGTAGGGCTGACTGATGGAGCGAAGTTTCAGGGGATGTAAGGATGAAAGGCATCAAGATAACAAGTGGAATAATTATTTTACATAAAGACAAAGTAATTCTTCCTCTGAGATAGGAGTAACAGAGCAGAGTATGTGTATTGATCCAGGGAAAATCTGAAGTGAAGAGGAGGATAATTAAAGTGGCTGATCCAAAGAATCTCAAGGAAATTCATCCTGTATTTGTATTTCAGGGTAGGCGTAAGAAGACACTAGCCTGAACGGAGACTCTGAAACTGTGGGTTTGATATAAGTTATACCAAGCCATCTCAGCACAGAGTAGCACCCACAGTAATGTGGAGGCCAGTGGTTTTGTGACTCAGGGAGACCTAATGACCCAGTTGAGGTCTGCGCCTTTAAACCCTGGACCAGCCTTGAGCCCATCTTCCCTCTTCTGAGTGGGTGTTGCAGGGCTTGTTATTTCCTCATTCATAGCCACTTGCCACTGACTTTCCAGAAGTTCTGACCATGGACTCTGAGGTAACTGTTGCTCTTCTTTAAAAGGCAGCAATATCTTAAACCATGTTTAAAATGCTGTGTCAATCAATGTATATAACCTGAGCAGGTAACTGGGGATGAAAAGCAAAAATAAAGTACACCTGGAGCAAGTTGGAACTGAAATTCCTGTATACATCAATGATGAAGCTAAGGAAAGTAAATCGACTATGTACTATTTGGTAAATATCAGATAAATATGAGTAAGTTACATGTACCTAATTATATTGGATGTCAGAGAATATTGCCAAGGCAAAGTATAAGAAACCCATGCTAGTAAATTAACCAATATTTAGATTTTCCTTTTAATTTTTACTTTTCATTTTATGCAACATTTCATCACTCAGATAGCCTAAGCGTTATCCTTATTTTAAATTAGATCCACTGAAACTTGCACCTTATTCCCCAGAACCACTTTGACTAGACTGTGCTTGTGTTCTGGATTGGTGTACTATGGAGAGATTTATGAAGCATTCTCTTTGTACCTCCTGTAGGAATACTGTTGAAAGTATTGTTCACCGTAGCAGGCAGTGTCTGCTTTGTACAAATCAAGGAAAGTGCTTTTTCTTTGGCCTTGGGGCCTACGTTGAATTTCTTTTGAGCAACTGGGACATTTTGATTCTTATGGGCAGAGGGGATACTGCAATTGGCTATAATTCCTTTTATATATTGGTTGTGTATCAATCAAGAACACTTTCAACCACAATTACTTATAGTAACTTAAGTGTGATTTTCTGTTTATTTTTACATAGCAAGATACCTGAAGGTGAGGGACTGGTAATGTTGGTTCATTGTCTCATGTGGGAATGAATGTCTCTGGGTTTCTTTCAAACACAGGATAGCTACAGTTCTTAAACACTGGTTTGTAATAGAATTGGCCATATTTCCAAAATCAATATACAGATTTAGTACAATCGCAGTTAAAATATCAACACATGCTTTGCAGAATGAGGAGCAAACCATCCTAGAACTCTTGCGGAGCCAGAAGAGATTCAGAAGAGCAAAACCAATCCTGGGTAGAAAGAGTATCAGTAGCCATTGCAATGCCAGACTTGAAGTTACATTACAACGCCATAGTGGTAAAAAGAGTGTGGCACTGACATAAGGATCCCTGGAACTGAAGAGAGAATGCAGAAACGAGCCCAAGTACCTTCAACTGTTTGATTATTCACAAAGAGGCTAAAAACATATACTGGAGGAAAGATCACCTTGTTAACAGATGGTGTAAGGAAAACTGGTGGTCCATATGTGTAAGACTGAGTCTAGACCCATATCTCTTACTATATACTACATTAAAATCAATATGGATCAAAGAAATAAATATTAAAATGGAAATGCTTAACCTGATGGAAGATAAATTGAAGTTGTAGGCATGGGCAAGGAGTTTCTGAACAGAACCCCCATAGCACAGAAAGTAGAACCAAGAACCAACAAAAGGAGTCATATCAAATTAAAAAGTTTCAGCACATCAAAAGCAACAAATAACAAAGTGATAAGAAAGCCAACTAAATGGAAAAAAATTTTGCCAGCTGTTCCTCAAACAGAGGACTAATATCTAGAAGCGTATAAAGAACTAAAAAAATTACACCGCCTAAAGTAAAAGACCAAATCAAAAAATGGGCAAGTGAAATGAACAAACATTACACAGAAGAAGAAGTATAAATGTGTAGTAAATATATGAAGAAATGTTCAACACTGCTGGTTACTAGGGAAATACAAATTAAAACAACACTGGGATTCAGTCTTAACCCAGGTAGAATAGCCATCATCAAGAAATCAAAGAATAACAAATGCTAGTGAAGTTGCGGGCAAAAAAGTTCCCTCCTACATTGTTGGTGGGAATGTAAACTAGTACAACCACTATAGGAGTAAGTAAAGAGACTCCTCAAAAAAACTAAAACTAGAAATACCACCTGATTCAGCTATTCCCTTTCTAAGTATCTTTCTGAAAGATTTAAAAGCATCACATGACAGTGATCCATGCACACCCGAGTTTACAGCAGGGCACCTCATAATAACTGGATCTTGGAAATGGCCTATGTGTACACAAACAGACGAATGGATAAAGAAAAGGTGATTTTTACACACAATAGAGTACTATTCTACCATAAAGAGAAATGAGTCATTTGTAGGAATATAGATGTAGCTTGAGACCATAAAGTTTTTAGTGAAATAAATGAGAAATGCAAGCTTAAATATTGTATGCTTTATCTTATATGAAAAAATCTAGATTATAAATGAAAAGTAAAATAAAAGATAATAGGAATTAGGTAGATGGACCTTTTTCAAAGAAGAAGAGGATCTAGAGATGGAGGGATGTGGGAGGAAGGGAGATAAAGGGGATAAAGAAAGAAATTAAGATGTGGTATGTACATGCAGCACCTCCTCATGAGGAATGCAAACATTATGCACTGAAAATTGTACTAATAAAAAAATTAAAAACAAATTACCCTTGGGAGCTGATAAAGCACACAGAGACCCAGGTTTCTTCAAGGATAACAGGGCCTTGGCCTCTTGCATGATTATCACGTTCCTCAGGTGATTCTGCTATAGACTGAAGCTTTAAAACCACTGCTCTAATGCCTGCCGCTAACGGCCACCAGGTAGATCAAGGTAAAAACCTTTCCCTGTGTCATTACTGTCTTCCAGCTAGCTAGCTAAAAAGATAAATTATCTCAGGGTCACCCTAGCTAACTTCCCTTTTCTTTCACTTTAAGGAAGACTGTCAAAGGACCCAACTTTCCAGAAATCATGGAACTCCAACACCAAAACCCAAATTTACTAGTAAGGAAGAAGCAGAGGAATAAATGTTCATGAGCAAAGGTCACTAGTTTGGGGCCAAAATTGTCTCTAGTTATTACATTGAAATATATTTTTGTAACTAACAAAGCTTAGTGGTGCATTTTAGGTATACGTAATAATCACTTTTGTCGTGAGAAATCTGTATCCGTGTATATCTTTTGATTCTTTTTGCCCATCCCATTCCTCTCCTCTCCCTTCAACTGCTCCTCCCCTCCTTATTTTTTTTTTTTTTACTTTTTTTTTATTTTAAAAGTAAAAGAACAAAAACACTAACAAACATACAAACAGTGGCACAAGAACAGTACAAAAATCGAACTACAGGAGGCAGGGGATCCACAATGGTTGTTGTATTACACATTGGTAGTTTCAAAGTGTATACTCAGGACAATACAAATAGACATACAAGGTTGATCAAACAACTAATCACCGATTGTTTCCCACATCAGTATGACATGAGACAACAGTGCAACCATATCAGCCATCCCACACATACATACATACCTGCTCAGCTATCCTCCTCTTCCTCCTCTCCTTCCCTTCATCCCGATTGCTCTCTACCCTCGAGCAGTCTCCCTTCATACCTCCCGACCTATATTCTCACCTCCAGGTTCCTGCACTAATGATACTACATGCTGTTTGCACATGCACATCTGGTTTACCTCACTTATGAGTATGGTCTCTAATTGTGACCATTTGCCTATAAAAGCCCCTAGATTGTCTTTCTTTACAGCTGAATAATATTCCATTGCGTAAAAATGCCAGTTTTTTAATCCAGTCCTCTGTGGATGGACATTTGGGTTGTTTCCATTATTTAGCTATTACAAATTGTGCTGCTATAAACATAGGTGCACATATATCACAGTGACATGCTGGGGAAAATCCCCAGAAGGGGGATAGCTGGGTTGAGTGGAACCTCCAGACCTAGTTTGCTGAGGAATCTCCAAACCGATGTCCACAGTGGTTTCACCAGTCTGCATTCCCACCAGCAGTGCAGGAGAGTTCCTATTTCTCCACAGCCTCGCCAGCATTTGTTCTTGGATGATTTCTTGATTCTGGCCAATCTTACTGGGGTGAGATGAAATCTCAGTGTTGTTTTTATTTGCATTTCTCACATGACTAAAGATGTAGAACATTTTCTCATATATTTATTTGCCCTTTGTATTTCTTTATCTGAGAAGTGTGTATTCATCTCAGATGCCCATTTCTGGATTGGGTCTTTGAATTTGGACAGGTTCATGTTTTTTAATTCTTTGTATATTCTAGATAGAAGGTCTTTGTCCAAGGGACAGCCAGTTAGGATTTTTTCCCAATCTGTAGGTTTTCTTTTTACTCTGCTGGTGATTTCTTTAGATGTGCAAAAACTTTTCAGTAAGATGAGGTCCCAGTTATTGATTCTTTGAAGTGTTTCCCTTGCAGTTTGATTTTTGTTCATGAACTCTCTGCCAACTCCTATGTCTTCAAGATTTTTACCTACCTTCTCTTCCAACAGATTCAGTGTTTCTGTTTTAATATTGAGATCTGTGATCCATTTTGACTTGAGTTTGGTGCATGGTGATAGACTTGGGTCTATTTTCAGTCTTCAGCAAGTGGCAAGCCAATTTTTCCAGCACCATTTATTGAAGAGGTTTTCTTCCAGTGGGCTTGTTTGGCCCCTTTGTGAAATATTAGGTGGCTGAGTGTATTTGTGGTTGTGGCTGTATTTTCCAGTCTGTTCCATGGATCCTCAGGTTTGTTTTTGAGCCAGTACCAGGTTGATTTTATTGTAGTAGCTTTGTAGTATAATTTCAGGTTAGGGATTGTGATTCCACCTGACTTGACCTTGTGGCCCAGAAATGCTTTTGCTATTCTGGGTCTCTTCTGGTTCCAGATGAACTTAAGCATGTTTTCTTTAGATCTGTGAGGTACTTTGATGGTAGTTTAATGGGAATTGCATTGAATCTGTACAACAATTTTGGTAGTATGGCCATTTTCACAATGTTGGTTCTTCCTAACCATGAGCAGGGAATGTTTTTCCATTTGTTGAAATCCTCTTCGATCTCTTTTTTCAGAGTATTGTAGTTTTCATTGAAAAGATATTTTATGTCTTTTGTTAGATTAATTCCTAAATTTTTCATTTTCTTGAATGCTATTATAAAAGGTACGGTTTCTCTAATTTCTCTCTCAGTCTGTTTGTTGTTTGTGTATAGGAATACTATCAATTTTTGGGTGTTGAGTTTGTATCCAGCTACTCTGCTGAATTTGTCAATTAATTGAAGGAGTCTTCTTGTGGAGTTTTTGGGGTCTTCCATGTAAAGTATCATGTCATCTGCAAATAGTGATAGTTTTACTTCTTCCTTTCCTATCCATATTCTTTTTATTTCTCTCTCTTGTCTAATTGCTCTGGCTAATGCTTCTAGAACTATGTTGAATAGTAATGGTGACAGTGGACATCCTTGCCTTGTTCCTGTCTTTAAAGCAAAAGCTTTCAATTTTTGTCCATTTAGTATGATGTTGGCTGTTGGCTTGTCATAGATGGCTTTAATTAAATTGAGGTAGAGGCCATTTATTCCTATTCTTTCTAGGGTTTCTAACATGACTGCAAGTTGGACTTTATCGAAAGCTTTTTCTGCATCTATTGAGAAAATCATGTTTTTTTCTTTGGCTCTATTGGTATGGTGTATTACATTAATTGATTTGTGAATATTGAACCATCCCTGCATTCCTGTAATAAATCCAACCTGGTCATGGTGTATAATTTTCCTTATAATTCTCTGCATTCTATTTGCTAGTATTTTATTGAGTATCTTTGCATCTATGTTCATTAGGGAGATTGGCCTATATTTCTCTTACTTGGTTGGGTCCTTCTCTGGTTTTGGTATTAGTATGATACTTGCCTCCAGAAATGAGTTAGGGAGAATTATTTCCTTTTCAATTTCGTTGAAGAGTTTGAGGAGTGTTGGCATTAAATCTTCACTAAACATTTTATAAAATTCTGCTGTGAATCCATCAGGGCCGGGGCTTTTCTTTTTTTTTTTTTTTTTTTTTTTTTTTTTTATTTTTTTATTTTTTTTCATTTTAGAAACATAAAAGTACAAAAACATATTGACAAACAGACACCCATTATCATAGAAAATAGTACAATCACAACTAATCTATAGACAAGGTGATATGGTCTCAACAGTAGTTGTTGCTTTATCCATTGATATCTTCGAATTGTAGATGTATGGACCCATATACAGACATGCAAATTTAGTCAGACAG